>JASDQU010031261.1:24199-36791 GCA_032191745.1 Picea mariana | reverse complement strand
ATAGTTGTTGTACCACCTGAGCACATATTTCAGTTTAGACACATTTTCTTTGAGTATTTCATCTTCTATATTGCATTATTTATTTTATATGTAACCTTGTAGGTTATAAATATTTAAGCAATTTTAAACTATAGTGAACTCCATATCATCCAGCCATTTCCTTAGGCTTCATGGCCTCCCTCCATTCTTATGAGAACTTCAAGCCTTAGCAATTCTCTTGAACCTCTTGTATGGAATACAATTTACTAGATACATATAGTTAAGATGGATTTTGATTATGCATGGGGTGCTCAAGCATGGGATGATATTTTATTCAGTAGACTTCATATCTAATCTTCTTGCACAATGTATTCCAAAGGCTAAAACTCCCTTAGATAGTGGTGCACTTGAGTTTTACATGGCCTATTATCTTATGTATTGTGTAAGTGTGAGCTAAGAGTTCTCTTGTTTCAAGCCCACATAGTAACCTTCCTTTGCACTTGTACATGGTTATTTCCTCATAGATGTTTAGCTATTATTCAGCCATTTAACCTTTTAATGTCTTTGAAAAATGCAGGTTTGAAGGGTGGTCACCTCCATGATCCAAAACACATTTCTTAAAAGGTATAAATCATTTTCTTCTCTTGCGTCATGAAAATTTCCTTCATTTCCTTGTATACTTAAATTCAAAACCAAAAAAAAAATTAAAAATAAGAGGCTTGGCACACTTGGTATGGGTATCAAGGACTTAACCATGATCCAAGGACAATCACTAGTGCCTAAAGAATATATCTAGGGTTCATGGTTGTATGTCCCACCTATGGATTTTGTACTATAATTATGAGTGATGACAATGTTGTCAGTGTCCAAACCAATCAAAATTATGGATGGCCTATTTGTAAGAATATTTACCTTCTCCGTGCACAGTAAATAAATAGAACAATAGATTAAGACTTCAATTTCTTATTGTAAAACCTCTTATCTTAGCATAGTTTAATCCTTTAATCATTATATTATATTCATATATTAAGAAAATGTTACACGATTGTCCATAAGATGCTAACAGTTTTCCTTGGACCATGCTTAGGGCCCAAATACCGATCCCTATCATGCCAAACCTCACAGTGGATTCAATATTATACTTTTGGGCTAAAGATTCCATTTATAAAGCTTGTTTAGTGGTTTCAAACCCTATGCATGGTCCATGAACCATAAAGAATATTTTAACACCCACAATACAATGGATTTTATCCTTGGACCATGGGAAATATCTTAATAACCATCTAGAGTGGAAAATATCATAATGGTTCCCAAGTGATCTTTTTCCCTATAAAATATCAAGTTGCAGACATTTTCACAAAGTCTCTTATAGAAGTGAAGTTTTCCAAACTTTGATCTATCTTAGGAGTTTAATAAGTTGTCATTAAGGGGGGATATGCTCTAATGCCTCCTTCTTTCTCCTATTGTGTCACCTTTGTAAATCCTTCAAACATATCCTAGGTTGTTCTTAAGGGGGGATGTTAGGATATTTCGACACTTAGGAGTTATTTAATATCAAATTGGTCTAATGTGTATTTATCCTAACATGGATAAGGCCTTGAATCCCATCCTTGGTCAAAAATTTCTCCTAATTGCATATGTATCCCACTTGGTGGATAAATACCCCCTTTGAAGGATGCATGTAATGGTTTAATACCCCATTTTATCGCATGAGCCCTCAAATATTCATTTAGTTGATATGTCTCTTCTTTTCACTACTTTACCATGGTCAAGACACCAAGATGCATCCTTGGTATGAAAAAACTACTATAGGCACCCATATCCCATTTTGAGATCAAAGATCCTTTTTAGAGGTCCTATGTGGTGATTTGAGTCCATATTCATGGACAATATCCTTAAAATATTTGTATATGACTTGAGCCCCTTTATTTTCTCTCCTTGTCATGGTTATGACCCCTAGACCTATCCTTGGTGCAAGAAACCACCTAGTGTCACACATATCCCAATTGGAGGCCAAATATCCCCTTGAAAGAAACTTTGTAGTGGTTCAAGGACATGCGCATGGTTCATGAGCATTAAAAGTTTCATTTAGATCTTAACACCCTTTATTTTCTTGCATGACCATGGTCATAGTCTCTAAATCCATCCAATGCATCTAAAGCATTCTAATATTTTCCAAATCTCATTCATATGTTAAATATTATAATCCCTAAAATACTAATTTAGATCATACAACCCTTATTTCCCTTCATTGACCATGGTCAAAGCCTTGAGATCCATGCTCGGTTTGCAAATTCTCTTAATGATACCTATATCCCACCAAGAGGCCAATGATTTGAGTTTGTATGGTGGTTTGAGTCCTTTTTCATGGACTAGGGCCCTCGAAGCTTCATTTATAGCCAAATCTGTGAGATCCATATCTTTTATGTAAAGCCTCCTAAAAGTACCAATATTGCGCTCAAGGACAAAGTTAATTTCTAAAAAACATTTTTAGTTGTTTGAAGAATATTCCATGTCCCATAAGACTAGTTACACTCATTTATGGATTAAGGACCTTATTTTCATCCCCTAATCATGGTCAAGGCCCAAAGACCCATCCCAACTACACAAAAAAATCCTAATGGAAACCCTTTCTCATTCATATGAAAAATATCCCCTTTAAAGGGATGATGTTGTAGTTAAAGGCCTTGATCATACTTTATGTATTAAGCACCCTATTTTCATCACCTAATCATGGTAAAGGCCCCAACATAAATCCCTACTACACAAAAAATCCTAATGGAAACTTCATCCAACCCGTATGCAAAAGATCCCTTTTAAATGTCTCATGTTGTAGTTCATGGCTTTAATGATGGCCTATTAACCTAATAATATTTTTTCAAGGCCTAATTCCTTGGATTTATCCCCCAACCATGGTTAAATCCTTCATAGCCATCTTTGATACAAAAAATATTATAACAATACCCATATCTCACTTAAAGATCCATGATTCCCTATAGACAACATGTTATGTGGTTTAGGGCAATGATTATGTCCCTTAATCCCTAAAGGATTCATAAATGACCCAAGGGCCTTATTTTCCTCGCTTGACCATGGCTAATTACTTAATGCACATGTCCCTAGTGCAAAATATTTCATAATGGTACACATATTCAACTTGGAGGCCAAATATTTCCTCTAAAGGGATTATGTTGAAGGTGTTGTTCATGGATATTGAGCCTTACAAATCCATTTATGGAATAAGGCCCTTATTGTCCTGCCTCCCTTTGTTATGGTAAAGTCCTTGAGACCCATTCCTACTATGAAAAAACTCATTATTATACCCATATCCTGCTTATATGACAAAGATTCGCTTTAAAGGAACTATGTTGTAGTTTGAGGCCTTGATCATGGCCTATTAGATCAAGAATATTAACTTAGGTCCTAATTCCCTCGACTTTTGACCCAACCATGGTTAAGGATCTAGTACCCATCCCTAATGCATAAAACCTTCTAATGGCATTCACATACCACTATAATGATAATGATATCTTATATAGGACATGTTTTGTGGTTTGTGACCTTGTCCATGGCCCTTGTACGTCCCTAAAATATTCATTTAGAGCCTAAGGGATTTATTGTCCTCTCATGCACATTATAAGGGCATTCATACCTATCCCCATTATCCAAGGAATTATAGGAGAAACCATGTTCCACTTGGAGGATATGGTAATATTAATATTAAAATTGCAGCCTAAAATAATTTTTTAATTTTTTTTTTAAATAAATATTATTCGTCGCACTTTCGATGACCATAATACACCTGCGATGGATTTGCTATATAAACAACAAAAGTGGTCATTGCAAGTGCAACGACAACTTAAATTGATGCGACGGATTTGCTATATAAACAAAAAAAGTTGTCGTCGCACGTGCGATGACAACTGAAATTGTTGCGATGCATTTGCTATATAAACAATGAAAGTTGTTGTCGCTAGTGCGACGACAACTTAAATTATTGCGACGCATTTGCTATATAAACAACGAAAGTTGTCATCGCAATGGTCGTCACAAGTGTGACAACAACTTAAATTGTTGTGACTTAGTTACTACATAAACAAAAAAAATTGTCGTTGCAAGTGTGACGATAACTTAAATTGTTGTGATGCATTTGCTATATAAGCAATGAAATTTGTCGTCGCAATTGCAAATAAATGTTGGTTTCACTTAGTTTGCCTATATTGTCGTATTGGCGACAATATTTCTTTTTTTGTCGCAATTGTGAGAAGTTCCCTAGGGTCGTCACTCTTGCGACGGTAATTAAAGTTCGTCGCAGTTGCCACGTGACATAAAATGACGTTTCAGAGACTCAAGATTCATCGAAATATCCATGACATAACGTCGCAAGAGCATCAAAATAGCCGTCGCAAAATGAGCCAAATTTGTTAGTGATTCGACTTCAGCTAGCATACATACTTTTATTTCAAAATATTTATGAAGAAGAATTTTGGTAATTTCATCAATCAAGTAAAAGTGCTAAAATGAACTGCATATTACATTTTCTTCACAGATCTTAAATTAAAAGGCAAGGCGGGTCTTGTATATTCTTTAAGATCGTAGAAAACCCACTAAGATCCTAAATCTATCATCCAACCATAATTAAAAAATCGGGCCCATGAGAACCTTGAACTACAATACGAAAGCACATGAACAAAAGTCTACCAAACACAAGACATGAAAAAATTAGCGAAGATTGGGCATTGCATCCCATCTATAACCAAATCCCCAAATGGGCACCAAGAAATTTTTCGATTATTATATTACTATGAACCAATATCACTATGAACATTTTCTTCTGATAGTACTATGAACTAAGATCTCGTTGACCTGACAATGTTCTAATATTACTAGTTATGGAAAAGAGTGTCAGCATATAACTTAATTGAGTTTGAACAATGCCAAATTTGCAATATTATTGAAAATGCCTGATGGTTTCATTTAGAGGAGCAAGCCATTTTGAAGGTTGAAAGGATGGACCTGATTATTCACAGTTGGGTACTTTGTATGAGGTCTTTCCTCATGATTCTCATTCCTGGACTCAACAAACTTATGTGCTTCCAGTTCACTTTGTCATGGCACTGCAAAACTCTATTTGTATCTTGATTGGGTAGCATGGACAGATACATATTAGATTGTTTTGTTTCTTGTCAATGCATGATATGATTTTTCTTTTTTTTGGTTCAGTCGATATGCAATATGACATTGTCCTCATTTAATGTAAATTTTCTATGGACGCGAAAGTCGCGTAACATGTAGATAGTGTTTGCCTTTTTCTGTAGGTATACTTCATATGGCAATTCTGCCAACCTAGGAAGCACATCTTGTAATACAAGTTGTCTAATTGTGCAATGTACAATTTTGTTGATGAGGGTTCGGATGGCAACATGGAGGCAATGTCTATATATGTAAGGGCATTTTTTATTGCATCATAGACAATCAATTGTGCCATCATTTATGAAAGCAGAGGCAGAAGCAGGAGAGTTGCATTTGGCACATACAAACTCGAAGGGGGTCGAGTATGCATTTGTTGCAACCAAAACACCCTCAACCTGCGCATGTGAGCATAGTACTTAATGAACAATATAATATATATGTATACAACAAAAAAGCTGCACAAAATTGTTTAATGCAATTTTATGTGCAAAGTGTGGAAAATCTGCAGGATAGGAATGATGAATAAATACCTAAACATTCTTACTTGAAAACTATAAATAGTAAACAGTAAAGAATGAATATGAATGAAACTATGGTATTGAAACTTACTCGTCAATGACGAATGATAGAATCGTAGGTCCAATTGTGAGTGAAGGATTTCAACCTTTCAAAGTGCAACAACAAGTCCTCGAATTACCTAGGATTTGCATTTCAGGTCCTCGAACTTTTTATTTATAACTTACTGAAATATGTCACCGATAAAGATGGATAATGCATGACAGTGGTGTGCATTTTTTTTGTAGCTTGGTTACCGTTGTATCATACTTAGCCCTTCTACACCTACCTGCATTTTTTTTCTACAAGAACATTTTGCAAAGGCAACAAGCTTGACATCGTCTTTTCATGTGAAAGATGCAGGTTCGATTCCTGTAGGGGATAGGTAGGAACTCATTCCCGGGCAAGGTGGGAATATCATCGAGGGCAAGGTGGGAAGGCTAAAGAATTTCCTTATTCAATTGAGGCGTTAGATTTCCACTTCGTCACATACAACAAAGGATCGGGATTTGTAATGCTAGAAAAATTGATAGCTAAATTTGTGCAGACGACATTGGCATGCACATGGTGTAGAGTTTGGGGAAAAAATTGGAGGAAAATTTAAGAGCAAGAGGAAAAGATATGCCATCCTCTATGGAAAGTCTGCAGGATAAGAATGATGAATAAATACTTAAACGTTCTTACTTGCAAACTATAAACAGTAAACAATGAATATGAATGAAACTATGGTAATGAAACTTACTCGTCAATGATGAACGACAAAATCACAGGTCCAATTGCGGGTGCAAGATTTGAACCCTGCAAAGTGAAAAAACAGCTCCAACTGTGGGTGCAAGACTCCAATCTTGGAAAGTTGAAGCAAACAAAAGAAAGAAGCAAGCAACAAACTAGTGAGAAAGAACTGAGAAAGCACCAACAGGTCCAACTGCAGGTGCAGGACTTCAACCTTGCAAAGTTGAACCAAACAACAACAAGCAGCAACCAACGAACCAATGAACCGGTGAACCAGTAAAGAATATATGTATCTTCAATCATGACTAAATTGCATTCCAAACATAGAAGAAATATGAAACATATGATGATTATGCGAGTGGCGGTGGACAACAATATTGCCCAAATTCACTGCAAGATTGTATGAAAAAATTGGAGGAAAAATGTACTCTGACAGACCTATTTAAGTAAACATTTAAGGTTGTCGGGCCTATTTAAGGGCCTCGCGCTATGTAAACATTTAAGTTGTCAGGCCTATTTAAGGGCCTCACGCTATGTAAACATTTAAGTTGTCAGGCCTATTCAAGTACCTCAAAAAGAGTGTCAATGCTCAAAACTTTCGATATGTAAACATTTCAATAAAAATAAAAAAATTTGAAAAGAGCGTCAAAGCTCAAAACTTTGGATATCTAAACATTTAAAACATTGGGAATAACGAAGCTGGCAATAAGACTTCGAATCTATTCTCCAATGAGATGATGACAAATAATTATTTTTTATTATATAAAAAATAATGTTTTCTATTATCTAGTTCTAACAATAAAGATTGTGCAAAAATTTATAGTCAAAGGGCAAGTTAATATGAAATCAACGATTTTTCGATCGCTATAGTCTCTCTATGCCTCCGACAGAGACTAATAATGATAATATATTAACTATATTGTGATAATCCATTGTATTATAGAATGATAAAGTGTAAAAAATTTGTATGCAGAAGGGAAGATGTTAAATTTCTTGAAATTGTTTTCCTTTCAACACTTTAAAAAAAACTTAATAGTAAATACATATTTAATCGACAAAATTAATTAAGTATTACAATTTAAATATTAAATATTTAACGAAATCACAATTTAATATTTAAACATTAATGATATTATAATTTAATAGATATTTTTTATTATTTTATTTAGTATTAATATAAAAATGATACTATTATTAATTTTATTGATGATCTTCCGTTAAAATTACTTTTGCTCTTTCATAGTTTAAAAAAATTGATAAAATATAAATTAATATAATTTTATAAAATTTGTAATTTATTTATTTAATATTTATGAGGAAATGACCTGTTTAGTTGGTAAAATTTGATAAATCCAAAGTATGTGTTGTATGAATAAATGATTTGATTACTTAGTCTAAAGAAATGTATAAAATGTATATATCCTAAGCCCTTCCATAATCAAACTTACAACCTAAAAATAAAATGTATATACCCTAATCCCTTCCATAATCAAACTTACAACCTAAAAAATACATGTTTTGAACTTTCAAATCCCCTCAAACTATACTAACATTACAAAAAATCATCATTTTAATTAATTTTAATTCTATTAAAATACGAAATATAAATCATGCATTTAGTGTAAAAAACACTTTAGTTTGTAAAAAAATTGAGTAAAACCAAATCAAATAAAAATTATAGGCAACAAATCACATTAAATACTCAATATGAACAAAAACCCTAAAACCATAACGCCAACTTAACTCCGGTTAGTCACCGACGTACCTTCATTTCCGGCGAGGAAACCGGCAAGAACGATGGATATGTAAAGAAAATCAAATATTCAATAATTAGTGTATGGAAAATCAAAATGATCGTTGAATACGAAATAAACAGAGTTGATGATACATGGTGGGCCCATCTGTCAGAATTAATCTTACGGCGACGTCTCTAACTACGCTTTTGTCTGTCCGCCGTGATAAGCGTGATTGCCGAACTACCACCAAGACTAGTCAGTCTATTCGAATATAAAAAAATAAATGCTGCACCTTTGATGTTTTGGAAGCATTCAACCGCTTTATTATGAGTAAAAAGGTTTATTAAATTTAAGTGGGGTGATATGAGTGATTTTTATTTCATGTTTTGTTTTTATGATAATAAATCTGATAAAATTTTCACAAAATTTTTAAGTATGATTGAAGTTTTAATATAATCTAAATTTTTCTCTAGATGGGGGTGACAGTTGGTTAGTTGGAGCAACTTGGCGTTCATGTAGCGAGAGTTATTACCTCTAGTCGCTAGCTTCATTTCTAACCCATTTGAATGACGAGTTCTTACGTTGCAGTTATGGTAGTGTGTTGCTACACCATAAGGAATTTAATGGCTCCCCACACGAACCAGAGTTGGAGTACTGGAGAATGTACGAGGCTTCGGGTTGGTGACACCTCTGCTTTCATGGCGCTCCTCACAGTCACTTCACCGGCCTCTATGAAGGTAAGAGTCCTTTGGCACTCTATCATTCTTCATTTTTCGTTGGCTCTCCTGTTCTTCTGGTATTCCAAGCTTTCTTGCTGCAAGCATTCTCCCCTCTGTCCAATGGCTTACATCCCTCTGCAGGTTACCCTCTTCAATTTTCACCTCACTGGTGTTGTGTCTCTAGCCTGTTCTTCTCTGGACCAGAATTCTATTTTGCTTCCCAAACCCCCTCCTCTGATCCAATTCCTCCATCATGCCCAGAGAGCGGGGTAAACCCAAAAGAGGGCCACGGTATTATAGCTTCATTGCTTGGGGCAATCGCCCTGGTCCCTTGCAACCCTCTCTTCCGACCACCAGCGCTCCTGGCATTGGTCAGAATTGGCCTAAAATTCCCCCGCCCTCCATCAGTGCTCCGCACTCACCTCCACCCCTCACTGATACCATGCTTGATCCTGGAAGTTGCCCTGTTGATGAAGAATTTCCTCCTCTCAAGATGCAAACTTTGGAAGCTCAGCCAGATCCTTGCATCATCACCAGTCCCTAGGCCCGGTCTTCAGAGCAAGGCGATTGTGTGGTTGAGGAAGAAATTCCCTAGTTGGCCAACATATTGGACAGCTCTAAACACCACCCCTGGACTGGCCATGGAAGAAAGTCCACCAACAAGTTTTGATGCAGACACAACTCCTCATGAGGACATGGTGGGGAAAATTAGGCAGCCTCTGCTCAATCCACACCATTTTTTCAGACGACCACCTTCAGCTAATCTTCGATATGCGGCGGAACCTAGAGGACCAAATTCACAATTAGAACATCCTCAGTTGACGCATGGACCTCCTATTCGACTCCCTGTTGGGTGCACCGGATAAGATGCAATGTCCAACTTGCGGACAAAGGTTCATCTTCACCTACAACAATGATGGATGCTCGGGTTCGCCAAACCTCTAGCTTCTCTCTCTTTTTGTATATCAAGAACCAACATCATATATTTTTGGTTTTGCTAAATTCTTTGGTGTATGAAAACAACCATATTAAGTTTTATGGCATTAGACATATTTTTTGGTGCATGATACTAGACACGTCATATTTTTGACACATGACATTTATCACGGGATATTTTCTAATTATGTTTTTTAAATTTTTTTTGCAAATCACTTATTCTAATTTCCCTATTGTGGTGGAAAAGATGACAAATTATGAACATTACACTGATTTGATACTTTTAAAGTAATATATTTTATTTTATTTACCAAAAAAAAATATAATCTAAATTTTATGTATTTATGCATAGTATAATAATGTTTCAAAGGTTTTTATTCAATCTAGAATTAACCCATATCCTAAAAAAACTCGATCAAAATTATGTATCAATTGAAACTATAACATTTTGTATTGTGAAATTTTCATAAGTAGAAAGAAGTTTACTACATAACTTGGAGTTGGACCACCATGTGATCATCAACTTCCCCATCAAAAAATAATGGTAGTGAGAAACATAAGAGGAAGGAGAAATAAAAAGAAAAGGTAAGGAAACATGGTAAAATAATCATAAGGTGACCACGGAAATATACTAAGATAACCATATATCTATTGCAAAAGAGCTCATTTCAATAACATTATGACTAGTATTAATTTACCAACTAAAAAATGTGTGTTATTACTAATATTCATTCATTATGATAATGTGACAATGTTTATGGTTTCTTGATATGATAAAGGTTTATCGATGAATGGATTAAATATTCTTTAGAATTTTATTTTTATATTTGAACGAGGAGGAAATGAAAGCATTAAATTTATTATGGTTTTCATAAGGGATGAGGTCTTGAAGAGTTATTAAGTTATGAAACTAGGTAAAATTATGTCATATATTGTTAAGCATTGGGCATGTTAAAAGGAAATAATGATGTTTATTATGTTGTATTTTTGGGTTAGTCAAATGAGTAGTTTCAATGTGGAGATCATGAGCCTTCACCATGATTTTGGAAAAATTCATTTTGTTCTTTGAGCTCAAAATGTTGGAAAATTAATTTTGATCAATCAAACTAAGATTTATAAAGAGAATGTGATATTTCAACTTCTTCTTACTAATGATTTCGTTATGATCATTTGGATCTTATTTTTAAACTTCATAGGGATGGAAGATTCAATATTGTCAATTTGATCGTCCTCTTTAAATTCTAGTAGCTAAGCCAAGCCTCAAAATCTCTCACTCGTCATCTTTTAAGCATGCAGTTATTGTGACGCACATTATAAGCAATAGCAAAGAACTTATCTTTGTTTAACTTGAATAATATGTGCTTATAATCTAAATATCTAATCATGGTTTTAGACTTCATGACATTCAATCAAAAGAATGAGGTAAGGAGTGTTGTATTTAATTTTAAAATTTATAGTTTATGAACATTTTTGGGATTTACTCAATTTTATTCCAGGTCTCATGAGTAATGTTGGAGGCCCAAACTTCATAGCCATAAATAATAACCAAGATAATTAAACTATCAAAAACAATTTATTTTGTTAAATCCAAATTCCATGGGCGTTTATGCATTTGTTTTCAAAACTACGATAAGTTTTCCAACCACTGATGATTCTCTTCTTGACATTATGATTCTTCTTTAAATAACACTTGGAAAAAATACCTAAGTATTACTAATATTGCACTTCTTTAAAGATATTATCACCATACAAAACCAAGTGATTAAATTTTCTTTTAAATTTAATTCACATAAACATGATTTTTCGATATTAATAATAAAATTATAAAATTGCTAAAACCTTCTAGAAATATGAATATAAAAACATTAAGAAATTAAGAATTCAATGTGACTATTTAAGTTAACAAGCTGGTGCAAGTACCCCGAATGCAGGTGACCACACGGTGGCCTCCACCTCCTCTCTTGGCATGCGTCGTGATGACCGAACACATGCCACCTCATCCCCCCCTCATGTGCCTTAACTACCCTCCCCCACCCAAGACGAGGCTCATTCACTCCGCCCATGGCCCCTTCCCCTCACCCGCGTAGTCTCTGTACTCACTTGAAACTCCCACGCTCCAATAGTCTGGTGACCATAATGGTGTCGGACGTGACCCCCCACCATCCTTGTGCTCTTCCCTCGACCACCTGTGTTCACACTCCCCTCATTCTCACCCTACCTCCCTTGCAAATGAGCTCTCAATGCTCCATAGTCGACGTCCCTCTGCTCTTAGTGCAAGGTGGTGGCTTTCCTCTCCGCTCAGTTTTCCCAATTGCTTGCCCATGCCTCCTCCTTGACGTGCCACCCCCACCCTGGGGTGAAGTGGTCATGGAAAGAGAACCTCCACAGTTCCTCACCTGCCCTTCCTGGCCAACCAGGATAGATTTGATCGCTCAGTTCTAGGATCCTTACGACAATTGCTTGATGACTAGGAAAACGAGATCTTTGGCTCCCTCCCGGCATCTCATCACACCTACACGCATCGACGAAGATATTGGGTGGTAAAAAATGTCCTCGCCCATGCCTTCCTCAACCTCCCTAGTGTCTTCGTTCCTAGCCCCTCTAGCTCACCTCACTCACCCCACTCCCCCACAACTCACCCTCCCCCATCTGCTCCGACCTCCCCCAACACTTGTCCTCCTCCCTCTGCAGCCCATCCCACCTCCTCGATGCCTCCATAGACATCTAACATCAATTCTAAGG
>JASDQU010031260.1:0-14375 GCA_032191745.1 Picea mariana | reverse complement strand
TCAAATTTACAACCACCTATTTGAATTAATTTCTTAATCTCTTTATTTTACCCTACACACTTTATGAAGACTGACATGAGCTTAAGTGGGTTTTTTTTTTTTTGTTTAATTTTATTATTAGCACCTGTATTGTTAGAGCTAGCTAGTAGGAAATGAATTTCTAATGTTATTTGAATGGCAGAGCTATTGTGAGCTAGAATATCATGGCATTGTTATTAAGAGATGGTTAAGCTTTGATTATTATGTTAGGCTGAAGTAGTACCTTCACTAAAAAGATAAATTGTCAAGCTTATTACTGGGAATGAGGAAAGGCCTTATGTATGCAATTAAGGAAGGAATTACTTTATGAATTCAATAAAAGGAGGAATTGTTTTATGTATTTAATTAAGGAAGGAAACTCCTTGGATTAGGTGGAGGTTTCAAATCATAGGGGTAATGAATATTTAATGTATAGTCTTGAATTATGGTTTTTTTTTTTACATAGGGCTCAATTTCTGAACTGGCAACGCCTGGTTAGGGGAATTGTTTAAGGATTTATTTAGGTGTTTATGACTTAGGGCTATTTAGGCTGACTCCTTCATCCACATTATTTTGACGTTCCCTTTAGGATGCACCACGTTCTCCAAGGGTGCCACTCGCCTCTTGAGTTTCTTTTGTGCGACGTGCCCTTCAGGATGCACCATATGCTCCAAGGGTGCCACTCACCAACTGGACTGATTGGTAGACATCTATAACCCCTGGAGTCAACACTCCGCTAGGTGAACTTGTGGGAGACTAAGGGTTCTAAGGAATAAGGCCCTCGACTTATTGCGTGCCCCTTAAAATCATCGTGAGCAACTGTCGCAGTCTGCCCTCACAGCATCGTGGATCCTCACGAACTAGGTAATCGTTAACCTACAGTTCGAACCACGGCGGGAGTACTAGTAGGCGGTGGCAGGGCTACTGTCCACCCCTCTCCCTCAACCTCTCTGGAACTCGTGTGTGGACCCTTTACTCCATATGTGAGTCTGGTCGGCAAGCTATCGTCAGCCTGCATCATTGACAATCGTGTCAGAACATGTCAAAAATCAAATCATCAAATCAATGAAATATCACAGTAAATAAATCAACCCAAATAGCACACTCCCTGACTCAATCCTGAGTCCAAGGGGGTTCTACCGATGTTGCTGCATCCTCAAGGTCCAAAACCCTGCACACTCGATAAAACTGAGTCAATAGCACCTGTCTACATCAAATAGTAAAACATCACGTCATCTGTCAATCGCATCATAATCAAGCATAAATGGTTTAACATCATACAGGTCCAGATCACTTGTGAGCAAGTGTCCTCAAATAATAAGTTTTCTCAGTGCACCAGAGCGGGATGTTACAGAACTCTTGTCTTAATAAGATCCAGCATGTGCAGGTCATCATCTGAAATAGGTTGAAGAGTGAAGGTATATGCATCCGGCTGCTGATGTACATGAGAGACACTTTCCGCGAATTGGACACTATACTCAATGATGAGACAATTCAAGGAAATATCAATAAAATGATATCTCTTCACACCGTCACAGTATCCAAACAAAATTCAATCAGTTCTCTATGGATCAAGTGCCTTCCTCTTTTCAGAGGGAATTTGGGGCCATGCACATGAACCAAAAATGCAAAAGTGGGTCACTTCTAGTTTGAGGCCTCTCCAAGCCTCGTATGGGGTCTTATCCTTGACAAATCTATGAGGAGATATGTTTTGGATGTATGCTGAACAGTTAAGTGCTTCAGCCCATAGTCTCTGTGGTAGTGAATTTGCATGTAGGATGTAAGAAGCCATCTCCTTTAGAGATCTATTTTTCCACTCAACAACTCCATTTTGCTACAGAGTGTAGGGAATTGTATGCTGCAACTGAATCCCTACCTCATGGAAAATATTATGGATCTCATGATTTACATACTCTCCCCCATTATCAGTTTGGAGGACTTTTATCTTCTTTCTGGACTGTGTCTCAACCAAGGCTTTGAAATCTTTCAGGTGTTGAAAGACCTCATATTTTTTCCTAAGAAATTAGATCCAAGTAAAACGTGAAAAATAATCAACAAAAATGAGAACAAACGTCACTTTTATGATCAATGGATGTAAAAAAGAACCCATCAGGTAACTGTGGATCAGATCTAAAGGTGCGTAAGCTGGTTGATACTTTCCTTTGTTGAATTTCTCTTGAGGGTGTTTTCCGAGAACACATCCCTCACATACTCCCTTAGAGAAATGGTTGTCTGGTAGACCATCAACTAATTTTTACTTGCTAATATGTTTCATGTATATTAAATTCAAATGTCCAAACCTTTTGTTCCATATCCTACTACTTTTATCAGCATGAGTAAGTAGTAAAGAAGAATCAGGTTCAGTGAATTCAAAAAAGTATACAATCTAGGATGATGATTTACCTCACCGGTAGAAACTCTGGAGTTGGTTTTCATGTCGTATATTTCCACAAAATTTGGTGTGAATATGACTTTCTTTCTAGTGTGGGAATTATTCATCTGATACATGGAGAGAAGGTTTACAAAAATCCTAGGAACATGCAACACATTCTCGAAGCTTCTGTTGGTGAGTTAAATCCTTCCTTTTTCGATGACTTCTACAAAAGAGTTGTCCCCCATCAGAATAGGAGGACCTTTGCATGCATCCAATGAGTAATAGACTACTTTTGAGTCATCCATGTGATGTGATTCTCCTGAATCTATGATCCAAGCATTGGGAGAGGAGTTGATGGCAATCAAGGCATGGCTAGAGTTGCCTTTCTTGGAATTTGGATCTTCTGGCTTCTTTTTTTTTGCACCCTCGGGGATGCGATCTCCAAGGTTTTTTTTCTAAAGTATTTTAGACATCATATCTAATTGTTTTTGCATGCATGCAGGTTTTGAATAGAATCCTTTGTGATAGTATGTGCCTTTCTCTCTTTTTCTTCCCTTTTCTGCTTTTGATCTCGAGGCATCAGTGAAGGGTTTTGTGTACCATTCCTTCTTCATATGTGCATGAGATTTTGGCTTATCTTTATCTTTATATTTCTGATATTTGTGGCTTCCATCATGTACAATGATTTCATGCTCCCTTGGGCCTTTGATTGTTCCCATGTTGATGATCTTGGTTTGCTATTATGTCAGGGATTCGATAAAGTCCTCAAGAGAAGGCATCTTCCAGGTGGCTCCAGTGGAAAATATGATAGTATGGAATGTGGATACTAATATAGAGAATTCAGGTCTAGGCTTGGAGAGAATGGTGAGAACCATTTGTTTCTCCTCGATTGATTTATCAACCCCACAAGATTTGAGTTGTGATAGTAAATCCTTGAATTTTGTAAAGAAATCTTGGATATTGTCGAAGATTTTTGGATCCAATGTGAGAAGATCCACCTTCAACATGTTTTCCCTCATCTAATCATGTTTTCCAAACAGACCTTCCAAGATTTTCCAGGCTTCATTGGGATTCTTACAAGAAGATATGTTAAAAAGGAGATCGAGAGAGATAAGACTGCAAATTGTTCTGAGTGCTTCATCGATGTGATTTAAGTACTTGGATTTTTCTATGGTTGATGTAAGCTCTGTATTTGTATTCATGGTTAACCTATACAACCCTCTGTATCAGATATCTATGGCTATTTTCTCCTTCCATGCAAAATAGTTGTAAGGTGTAACAATGAATTCTTTTTGGAATTCCATCTTTCCGTTGTCTTCAATCTTTTGTACCTACAAAAAATTTGGTGTATCTTTTTCTTAGTAGTCCATTAGCTCTAATACCATGTAAATGTGTTGATACTGCACATAATAGATCTATATAAATAGTAATACACACATTTGCAGGGAGAATTGGAGAAAGAAGAACAAGGAGAGAAAGAATGGAAGAATTCTCATTAACTCTTGTGAATAATGAATAATTTACACATGATATACTATGTATATCTCAATGAGTTCGACTTGAGGTGAACCAATGAGATAAAGTGGTGGTATAGAGTGATATGGAAATACACCAGCAGTTACAGGAGTGAACGTCCACCTATTATAGTCTTTGAGGCAGTTACGAGAGTGAACTGCCACCTAGTTGAGTTAACTGGTCAACTATTCTTCAATTAATTGACTGAACAGAGAGTAGTGAGGAGTTAACTAAGGGAATCAAGGATAATTCACCACTCTAGTGATGATACCAAGGCAAGGTCAAATTATCATGGTGATGATCCCAATGCAACATCTAAACTCAACTCAACTAGTCAAAATGAAGTGTTAACTGAAAGAGAATATTCTCCAGCTAGAATATTCTCCCCTAAAATATATGAGACTAGATAATGACTAATTATAAATAATAAACAAGGAATGACGTTAGGAAAAAAAAATCCTAGGTGTGTGTGAAGTAACTCCAACAAAAAATACTGTTAACTACAACACATATCCTAACGGTAGCGGATCTCAATAAAGATTTCATAGTTTGTGTGGATGAAAGTAAAGAGGGATTAGGAGGTGTGCTAACACAATATGGACACGTCATCTGTTATGAATCATGTAAACTAAAATAACATGAACGAAATTATGTGACTCATGATTTAGAATTAATTGTTTTAATTCATGCATTAAAGATGTGGTGACATTATTTAATGGGGAGAAAGTTTTTGTTACGAATTGAAAACAGTGGTGTAAAGTATTTGTTCATTCAACTGGTTGGGATTTTTAAGTGAGTTTGATTTTTAGGTACTACACATAAAAGGTAAGGAAAACAAAGTTGCAAATGCACTAATTCATGGGAGTATTAGACTCTATGAAGTAAGTATCAACAAATGAGAAAATGATATCGAATAGAGAATAAAATATGCAAAAAGTAATAGAGAAAATTAAATTAAAACCATAACAGAATTGCAAGGAAATGCAAAAAATCATAACAGAACAGATCTAAGTATAGATAAAAATGGATTGTTAAGGTTCAAAAACTGGTTGTATGTATCTAATTTTGTTGAATTAAGGACATCAATTCTAGACGAAATGCACAAAAAACCATATTGTCATCACCCATGATACCAGAAAATGATAACAGCCTCAAGAAATAAAAATTATTGGCCTAACATGAAGAATGAAACAACTAAGTATGTGCCTAAATGTTTAGATTGCCAATAAGTAAAGGATGAACATCAACATCCAACATGTCTGTTACAACCTCTTCCTATACATGAATGGAAATGGGATATTATCTTGATGGAATTCATCACATATTTTCCTAAGACTCAAAGAAAAAATGACTTGATTATAGTAGTGATTGATAAACTAAGAAAATCTGCACAATTTATACCTTTGAAGTCTACTTACAAGGAGATTAATATCGCTAGATTTTTTGTGAAATGAATTCTTATATTGAATGGAATTCCTAAGATGGTGATTTCCAATGGAGATGTCAAATTTATGTCAAATTTTTGGAAAGAATTGTTTGCAGGTTTGGATACTAACCTGCATTTTAGCACAAGATACAATCAACAATTGGATGGGAAAACAAAATGAACAAACCAAATTATCGAAGATATGTTGCGAATGTACGTAAGGATGAAACCAAACAAGTGGGAGGAGTACCTACACTTAGTTGAGTTTTCTTATAATAGCAGCTATCAGGCATCGGCTAAGATGAGTCCTTTCAAAGTATTATACTGAATAAAGTGCATGACCCTGATTAGTTGAGATAATCTAGTTGACAGAATTATGGTGGGACCAGAAATGCTCTATGAAATGGAGAGAATGGTAAAAGCTATGCAGATTTAAAAATAAGACATCAAGAATATCAAATAGGGGAACATGTATATCTAAAACTGAAAGAAAGAAGGATTTTTCTAAAGTTAGGAAGTTTCTCAAAGTTGGCGCCGAGGTTTTTAGGCCCCTTCGATATTTTAACTTGAATCAGACTCGTGGAATATCAACTAGCACTTCCTGCAAATTTAAAATATCATAATGGTTTTCATGTTTTATTACTAAAAAGGTATATTCAGGATCCTACTCTCATCATTAATTTCAACATCGTGCAGGTGGAACCAGAATGCGATTTCCAGAAGAAA
This sequence comes from Picea mariana, assembly GCA_032191745.1. Lineage (NCBI taxonomy): Eukaryota > Viridiplantae > Streptophyta > Pinopsida > Pinales > Pinaceae > Picea > Picea mariana. The sequence goes on along the minus strand of JASDQU010031260.1, from coordinate 8,316 downwards.
CCTCTTTGCATTTTGTATAGGAAAGAAACAATACTATGGAACAGAGCCATTGCCCACGTAAAAGTTCAATGGAAGCACTTTAGTCCTCAAGAGGCTACTTGGGAATTGGAAGAAGATATGTGGAAATATTATCCAACCCTATTCTGAGAGAGGAATGAAAAATGAGGACATTGTTGTACTTAAGGGAGAGAGGATGTAATATCCTCAAATTTTAGAAAATTAAATTCTATGTTGAATTTTGAAATAAATTTTCTTTTTTGCAAAGTTTGTGTTTGGAAATTATTTGTCATTTATGGAAAATTCGAATTTGTAATTTTGGATTATGTAATTAATTATTTGATGATTATTGGTAAAATATTTGACATTCCAAACTGTCCTCTTTTATTGGACACATGTATGAGACAAACTTTTAATAAAATTAATGTTGGAAGACAAATAGAATACCCACGTTAAAAATAGTTGGCCATGGCTCCATGAGTGGGGAACAGGTTTGGGTTACCTCAGGGATATTTTTTACAAGTGGCAGAGGTTGAATTTGGCCACTAGTAGCCCCTAAAAATTAGGGATGTGTAAAGCTGTGAATTTCTAGAAGGAGGAAAAGGAATGAAAGACCTAGGCATAAGAATATATACAACATATCTTGGAGGAAGGACGTTGCTTACTATGTTGGAGGAATTGATAATTGTTTGTTGTTATGAGAATTGTTACAGTGAGGAAAATATTTTTTTGATTTGTTGATGGTGACTATATCTAAGGAGGATAATTCAATTTGACCTTATAGACTCATCGTCAGGCTAGGGTGTGATCATGACAAGTGATTTTCATTGTTCTGTTCTACGGTTGGGTGGAACGTGGTTGTTCCCTTTGTTTCCCACCATCATCGTTTCCAGATATGTATTTTTAGCTGTGTATTAAAATTGGTAATATGATAATGTTGTTTAGTAATTAAGAAGTTGTTGACATATCTTTGTCATTTCATTGCTTAGCCCTATTAATTGATATCGTTTCCAATTTGTAAGTATTGTGGTAGTATGTTTTAATAGTATATATATATATATATATATATATATATATATAAATACATACATATATAAGCATCAACAATACTATTGTATATTTTTTGTTGCTATGACAAACAAAAGAATAAGAGTTCCAACATAATATGTTATTAATAGTGTGGTTATATATATATGAATATAGATATAAATATATAAGCATAAACAAAACTACTTTATAATTGTTGTCGTTATGTCAAATAAAAGAATAATAGTCCCATTATATGTTTTGTTAAATATGAAATAAGGATGCATGATTCCGTAGAGTATAGGTCATTTGAAAAAATTGACACACATATTTATTACCATCAATAGTTCAAAGTTACAGTGTAGTTCCTCAAATATAATGACTCCTTAGCTAGTCGAAACATAATTTTAAACGGATTACACAAAATTTTCTACGAGTTCTCACAAGGACTGGTGGAAGAATATGGAACCCGGATACCTTTTGAAAATATGTTGAGTACTTCACCAAGTGCTTGGGGTGCCTCCCAAACCTATAACAAGAAGACAAATGATTTTAGTAAAGTACGAATATACAAAATTATTAAATATTCATCAAATTAAAGAATTAAAGTTACTTAACTTGGGTTTCGATGCTGATTTGGAGCATCCTCACTGACTTGAGGAGACATCAATCCAAGAAAGAGAAGGGGAGTGAGTTTCTTTTTCACCTGATGGGTTCCCTCGCAAGACAAAAAGGGACCCATCATCAAAGTATATTCTTGTCAACTTATTATTAATTGCGCAAACAGAAAAACATAAGAAACTTAGAACAAATATGTTGATATCCCGTAGGTTCAAAGATAGACAACGTAAAAGGGATTCCACAGAAAAATATTAAATGATTTAAAATAACCGAAAAATATTACTTTGGAAACAAAGTTCCAGTCTCGATAGGGGTTTGAAACTATTGTGGGTGTAGTTTACTTTAATCACAGTTACATTATACATAGACAATGGTAATTTTTTAAACAAGCTACATTATGTGCAGACGGAAGTGATACTTACAGAAAATGCAAATCGTGAACATAAAACATAGACAAAGAATTACTATTGATAATATTGACAATCATTTGAATCATATAGTTAAATAAGCTTTGAATTGGAAATCTTGGAAGATGATATGTTTATGTGAAGAAATCGTAAAGGAAAAGCCATTATTAAAAAAAAAGGAAAATCTAAGCATTGATTTAAATACACAAGAGATACTTGTAGGTTCGAACAGGGTCATCACATGAAAAATTATCTCAGAATTATAAATGAGTTAAATTATATAGTTGAACCATTATTGAAAGGGTCAGGACAAAAATAGCCATGGGTACGCACATATAGTGAGTAAGCTTCCTTCTTGGAAAAAGATTTCCTTAATCACAATTTGCACGTAATAAACATTGTTTCATGAATAGGGGTCTCCCACCTTACCTTTCGATTTTATAAAGTAATAACACAAATTTTATACACAGTAAAAGTAAAAAAATCTCGAGACATATTCACGACTACTTGAACATTGTAAATGAATCATGTCTAGGATGGTTTAACCACTTTTAAAATTGAACATCACCCATGTCTCGATGGTTTCAGTGCCCCTTACATAGTAACTCCTGACGAGATTTGTGGGTTCTTTTACACTATGTAATCAAGGACATCCAACGAGTGTAAAATATTTCATAAATATATCATGGAGTAGTGATATTACAAGAGATGATCCACAAAAATTAAATCCCATAGATATTTACATGATTCATTAGATGAAGGTTAAAAATTAGAAAGTAATGACTTACCCGATGCAATAGACGGAGAGAAAAACCCATAAATAAATGACTTACAGAGATCATTTCCACAAATATTTACATGATTGCAATAGATGGAGGGTAAAACCCCCAAGGAAATAATACACATAGATTATTTCTACAGAGAATCACACGACGCTTAGTCGAATGAAAACCCACAAATAAATGGATACACAGAGATTATTTCCACAGAGGGGTACACAATATTTAGACACAGGATAAAATCATGAGGAGTAATTATACTTAGAGACCACTCTTACCATAAAAGGCATGATGCATGAGCAGAGGATGGAACCCATAGAAGGTTTACCACATTTATATTTCCTAACAAAAAGCCACTCTTAAATGAATACTCACTATATAAACAGAGGATTTCACACATAGAGAGTACAATATAGTTAAGCTACATATATCTCCTTTCCACAGAGAATCATATACTTCCATGAGAAAGTGAAAGTATTTTCAAAGTATATTATACAAGAGTCTAGTCTCCGTAAGGAGGGATTCATCAAGCATAAACACAGTAGAACAACTCTTCACCATAAAACATTATTTCTAATTAAACAGTCATAATGGGACAGTAAGTTAATTACTATGTAGGGTCAAACATTAGTTCTATTTTTTAGTGCTCCACGAGAAAAAATACCATCTCCAGGGTGGAATACCCTTCGAGGGCTAAGAGATAAAACCAGTTGCAAAGCATAAATAAGAATAGGAACAAATGCAAYAGACTTATGAGAAAGGGTGTAATGGCATATAGAACCCTAGAGGGTTGGGAAGAGTCTCGGKTACACCACCCCACTCATGTCCATGTGAATCATCTGAAATGTCAAGCCCATAGTGGGTATCTTGCTACAGTGATAGGTCTAGAGGGCATGAGGCTGGTCAGTCCAGCATTAATTAGCTTGTTTGGATTAAATGCCAAGACCAAACCAACCTAGGTTCAKACCAACCTGTCGTTCATGTGAACCATGACTCAATCATGTAAGTACTGAAGTATAAAGGTAACCAAAAGGTTCGACATGTTAAATGTGCATGGGTAACCTCCTACATAAATACCATTATATATATTATGCCACCCATAAATGTATACTTTGGGATGTTATTATGGTAAGTATAGAAAGTTTTTCATCCTAGAACAAAGGCTTAGTCTATGTTGGTTATGTCTCCTAGTCAACTAGGGACATAACACCATAGTCACTTATATTCATGACGACCTTACTTAAGTAAAACTACTTAATTATTATCTTAGAGTTATAACTCTTTATATGGTTAGTATTGGTATGTTGATGGGAAAATTTGACATGTCGTCAACTGGAAGAATAGATCTTGTCTGAGGTTGTCTAAATAACCCAAGCTGTTTGGTCTAACCTGTTTTAACAGGTTTAATGGCTCCGTTGGTCAACTAAATTCGTAAAAATAATAAAAGAAATGAAACTAATCTAAAATCTATGATTCTAACAAATGATATATTACAGACTTATGTTTATTAAAAACAAATGTGAATATAAACAATATATATACAGGGTACAAGGTTTGCATGAAATCTTGCGAAAATGATTGTTCGATAAGGTTTTTGAATAAAATATGAACAACACTTCTTTTACATTTTTTTTTAAGATATTAAACAAATAAATAATACATTAATATGATTGAAACAATGACACAAAAATAGTCAAAGATAATTAATGTAATCATTGCTTCATTCATAAACAATTTTAAATAAAATAAAAGAATGCATCTACTAACCTCTAACTGTTCATTCAACTGAGTTTATCTTCCCGTGTTGTATGATCTCATTCATGTACTGTTGTTAAGGGAAACCTATAACAAAACAATACTAGCACTTCTAGAATACATTCAAAGAAGTATTTGATGTTGGAGTAAATTAATAACAACAAAAAGACATCTAATTAAAAATACTAGTGATCTTAGGATGATGAATATTTAACAATGATAGAAAACTCAGATCTGAATATTGATGTTATCCAACATTTAACATTAAGAATAAATTAAAAAATGATCAAATGATATATCAATCACACATAAAAAATGGAATAAGAAATTATGGACAACATATAACATTTAGCAGTATGAAAACACCATATGATGACAAACTAAAGCTAAAGTCAACCATCGTAATATTCTCATAATACAACAGTAATGAAAGAAAGAAATGGATTAAGCATCACATAGGTCTAAATCCAAAGATAAATTTGTTTACCATATTCTTTCTCAAAATCACATGCCCATATTGTAGTCCTCGAATAATTTTTAAGATAATCGACTCTTAAAGATAAAAAACAAAAAAAAAGAATTAATACATAAATGATAGCAATTAACCATGTATTTATAAAATAGACTAAAGATAATTTAAGTCAATGGATAATCAATTATTCAAATAATATCAAGATATTATAATGAAAATAAAACCATTTTACTCACATGACAAAGGCCATTAAGCAATCTGGAATTTCATATTCTTCTTCGGAAATAGTGGTCCATTCTTCAAAAAATCCAACCATTCGTTACTCCATTTGAAAAGAAGAAAAGCTTACAAAATAAATAGTATACAAAGGAGAAAGGACAAAAATACTCCTCTCCAATTCTTGGATCTCTATGGCTCTTAACTTTCTTATATATTTATACAATGAGTGAACAGTCTGGGCATCAGTAATACTTTTCACCACCTAACATTTTCCTTGTAAAGAGACATCAATATCTCTCAAATCGTTCATTTTTTTGGAAAATTGTTGAAAGTAAGGTAAATGGGTCCATTCGGGAAATGGGTTTTCAACTTTTTCTTCAAATTCCTCACGGTTTGGCTACAATCAGTCCTGCAAAATTGTCTGTCTGATTTTGACGCCTTTCCAAATTTTATCTGTTGTTGCTCATAAAATTATTTTTAGCAATCCAATAATATTTTTGGATCAATCATCTTGAACATATTTGGATAATAAAATCAAGCCATGATCAGATCCATATCAAATATTTGATAATATAAACCTCTGAAGCAAAAAGAAACCTAAATTAATAACCTAAAAATTGTGAATAAAACAAAATCTAGAACAATAAAATAAAAAATGAATTTAAACTAACTATAAGTTCTAAAGAAACATTGTTTATAATTTTCTTTCAATTATGATCCTAAAATTCTAGAAGCTTCAAGTTAATGGAGGAGAGAAAAATATTAATTTTGGTTTTTACAAAATCAAACAAATCATAGATAATTTATTTATTTTTAATTATTATTTTTATTTTGAAATGAGATACAAAATGAAAAAAAAAAAAATCAATTAATATCACCAAATGATTTTATGAAAATGAAAAATCAACCAAGATATTATTTAATGAAGTATTGAACCCATTATTCAAAATAGTCAAACTTGCTAATGAGCAAAAGAAAGAACATATAATCATAATTTAAACGAAAGTAAACAATTGATAAAAATTAATGTTTTTGTTTAAATTGAGATTTCTATGCTCGTTTCGAAATTTTGACATATACTCTTGTAATGAATGTCTCATACTATATTGAATGTCTTAATTTTGTCTCAAAGAAAGCCAATGTATGGAACTATTTAAAAGGTTGATTCTATAGCTCATTTAATTATCAAGATTCTAATGGAGGCCCTTTAAATTTTGTAAAAAATTAGAGGGATTTGTTGGGGCCCAACAAATGAAGACTTACTGAGTAAAGCAATTATCTCTGATCTGGTAAGATTTCATCTCAGGAAGAAACGAATAAGAATGATAAAATGATTTAAGCTCCCTAAAATAAATTCACTCTGAGATCATATGGTATTAGGATAAGCTCAATGTTATAACCATACAATAGAATTTTCTTTGCAGCGGATTATACACTAAAATAATGTCTTAATAAAAGAGTCACAATGTTTATAAAAGAAGTTCAATACTATTGACAGAGCCACTGCTGCTATAAAGCATCCATAGCCTCGACAAGGATGTCATTTAACCCACTCATATGCTTCAATCCCATCCAATAGTTGTATCCACATGATGTATACTTCCATAAAAGTTAATTTAAAAACATATACATGCTACCTCTCGACCCGACAATGCTTCATTGCCAGTAGGCCTGTCCAATACTCCAACGAAGATGTCTTGGTATCATGTGTGCATTTACCCACTGCCACCGAGCTTGTTCAGTACCCCGACGGGTTTACACACACTTCCCACACATAAGTGATTTCAACCCTCTTATGACACCTTTAAATAGTAATATAGTTATAGATTTATTGGTGACAAAGAAAGCGGGGTGATACCGGAGGTTGATTGCAATACAATTGAATAGTTGATCAAGTTATTTATTTGTTTTCAAAACTGGAAATTTTATCATGGTTTAGAGATTTTACAGTTCCTTTAAGAAATCATCTAAAAAATGGGGAAGCACTTAAAAGTTATTCCTTAATAATATGGACAATTTAAAAATTTTGAAGATCATTATAATTCTCAAATCTTTAAACCATATATATGGTGTAATACTTTGGCAAAGACAATTTGAAATATTTCTTAATATCAAGACCTCTTTGAAATATTTCAATTTGCTTGAAAAACACAAGTCTTAAAATAAATTCTTCCTTCGACAATAGCTTTTTGATCAAGAATATATTGATTCAGAAAGAAAGATAAGAAGAAAACTCATTCAAAGAAATCAAAGAAAACATGAAAAACACAACAAACCAGATCAAATTTTATTAATGGGATTCAAAATAAGAAGTACACAAAATGAAAACAACAAAAGAAAACTTTTCAGGAAACAATTTTGGCCAAAGATAAACTTGAGATTTTGGATCCACTAGCATTTTACTATAAAATAAATGAAGAAATAAATCATATAAAATATCATATGCAGGCAAGTTCTTTTCTTAAGATAGTGATGCATGAGATGGTACTTTGAGCAAGCATTATTATTAGAAATAAAAGAGACTAAAAGAAAATAGAAAACTCCTTATTAAAAAGAGTGCAGTCCTACTCATGGCACCTTGGGTCAGGGTTGAATTGATAGTTCAAATTTACTTATCTATTTACTTTCCATTTAAAAATTTTATGACGATACTGCATTTTTTAAAATAAATGTTCAATGAAAAGCAAAGAGAAAAAACTTTAATGTGGACTTCCCTGACAACATTCATATTATGGTTCTCTTGGTGTACCCACTTGTGTTCATAAATGCATTATTACACAAAGCAATATTAAGAAAGAAAACTACGGGAAACCTACTCCTAAACCTACTCTAAACTACTAAATAGATTAAAATGCTAAGTAAAATCGTATTTCCAATGTAGCCACAAGAGCATCTTCAATCCTGCAAGGCATAGAAAGTAAAAAATCAGAATAAAAGAATGTAGTATTTGCAGATACAAAAGAAATATGTCATTCTTACCTCCTATATATTCTTTTAAAAACAAAACAAGCACGACCTTACTATTTTTTTGAAACTTCTC
>JASDQU010031258.1:0-10794 GCA_032191745.1 Picea mariana | reverse complement strand
CATGTTTTGGAAACCAAATTTCAATATTATAATTTTTAAGTTTTTATTCTTCTTAAAAAAAAATTAAAATTCTATGATTAATATTAAAGAGCATGAATACATTTTGTATATATAATATAGTTTTACATAAAAATACAATTATAATTTTGTTTTTTCTTAAAAGAAATAAAAATTTATGATTAACATATAGTAATATAATATTACACAAAAGTGTTTTTTTCGCATGCGGTTTTGCTAGGGTTTCAACCACGAGCCCCATGTGTGTGTCGCCTTGAGCCCTTGCTGCAGTCATGGAGGTCGAGGAAGGGGGGCCTCTTGGCCCCTCTTACAGCTCCGTTACCGCATCGGAGCAAAGCTACAAACACTTCAAACGTCCGCCCTTTGAGCTACCAACGGAAATGAAGAACATCATCTGGGAGGAAGAGATGCTGAAGGAGAAACCGATGGAAATAGACCCTAAATCAAACCACCCAAAAACGGCTTGCACCTGGGAACGAGACAAATGCATCCTGCCGGCCTCAATAGCACCCAAATATACTATCATCTCTCCAAGAATAGAAGACCAGAAACAATACATGAAGGATTTCGCCCTGATAGGAAAAGTTTTGGGATTATGGCCATCATAAAAGGATTTAGTCAAATGGATTCAACACTGGTGGAAGCCCAAGGGTCATTATGACCTCCAACTTGGATCAAAAGGCTTCTTCACTATCATCCTGCATAACCTGGAGGATAGAAACATAATCTTTGAAGGAGGTCTCTACTTTTACAACTTGACAAGTATATTCCTCTGTTTTTGGACAGAAAGGTTCACAAAGCATGTTTTCCTAACTAACCACTTCAGACTCCCGGTGCCAAAATCCCGAAAAGGATTTATATTAAAAAAAGAAAAAAAAAAAAGAAAAAAGAAGAAAAAAGTAGGTGCTATAAGTCCTGATGCATGTTTCACAAAGTATCCTTTAATCGTGATTAATTAAACTCTTAAACACGATCAACAATTCATTAATCTTTTGCGATTCGGGTTTCCTTGTATCAAAGTGTTGTCAAAGCGTCAACCCTTGAACTCCTGGTCCCCGATTTTCTGAAAAGAAGAAGTTAATTACTAATCTTAATTGATTAAAGAGTTAATACACGTAATCAATGTCTAAACTAATCCCATCATGATTTCACGATTCGGGCTTTGATTATGACATACCTCATGGGTACAGGATCCCCGAAATTTCGAAATGCGAAATCGCAAATTTTTTAACAAAGTTTAAAACAAATTTAATTTAGCTTAAAACGAGATTAATAAAGATTAAAACGACTTTTCGCATTTCGCATTTCAGGATTTGGTGAAAGCAGTCCTTTTGAAACTCCAGTTTGAAATCACCATATACGGTAATATTTGTAATAGACGAATAGAGATATTTTTAACTTAACTGCATATCTCTGGGCATATCTCCCTCATTAAAACATTAAAGTTTTACCGCTTGTCTTAGTACATCCGTCATAAGAAGAGTTAAAGGTTAATAAAGGTTTGGTTTCTTTGAATTTTCATTCTTATTGTTTAGACTCAGAAGTGATTTGCATTTAGCAAATGGACACATTTCTCTCTGCGACAGAACTGCATTCTAAACATGAACATTAGGGCACCTAGAAAGGCACTCAAGAAAAGTGAAGAAGCAGTTGAAAGTTCAAGCCCAAAAGGAGATGTTGTGTCTGATACTACACTGCATGCCATTGATTTCATCAAATCATGGAGGCAAATTTTTGAAACCTTGGACTACGAAATCAAGAATTTTTCCGATGATTCTGAAAACAAACTCCGGGACATAGGAGAGTCCGAACTTCACAAAGTAGCCACATGCCCACGACTCATGACATACAACGACATGATCAGTTGGGATTTGGAGAGGAAAGACGTGCAAACTAGAAGCATTCTGGACAGCTAAGGGGTCGTCATCGGCTCTTTCAGACCAAAACATATAGAAGTAATGTACAAACTGTCTCCCAATTCTAAAAATATTTATAATAAAGAATTCGTAAGTGAATTTCAAAGGAAAGAATGCACAGAGACAAACCAAACATACCCCGACATAATCAAAGACTGGTGGAGACACCCACCAAAATTCAGGGCTGATACCCATAACGTTTATGCCACAGCCTCATTGAACGAGTACATGATCTATGTGGCGATGATGTTATGTATACTTTTCGGAAAGAAAATCCCTACCCATTTCCCTGCAGAATGGGTGCCCCTTTTACATGAAGCAACCGAAGGCTATAACTTCAATTAGAACAAAATTCTATCAGATAACCTAGCTAAGGAGGTTATGGAGTATCAAACCGCGAGATCCAGTGGCAGACTAGTAGCTTTTTACATGTCAACATACATCATGGATGCTATATATTTCACGATTCCTTTCCCTTTGATGAATTGGAGTTGGAAACCAACCTACACTGAACTAATTCATGAATATCATTCTAAGTTGTGGGAAGAAAATGTTAAGGATTCTTTTTACGAAATTTTTCATTTCGTGGTGATACTAGTGCATCAGATGTTGTATGGTTGTGCACCCCCCCGTATTTCGGAGTCGGTAATAGGAAACCTCAAGGAGGTTGTCAATTAGTTTATTGAGGAGAATTTCTCATATATCAGGGTTTTTGAATGTTCTATCCCTTCTCATGCACTTCTGAAATTCCTCCCTAACAGACTGGTATGCAAGGAGGTAGCTCATCAGATAATAACAGGCGGTATTGGGATAGAGCTAAAGACAGCTCAAAAGAAAGTTTGGCCAGTCTTTCCCGTACAGATTGGAATGTTTTCGCTACTCAATCCAGGTCATTCCAAAGTTGAAGTTGTAGCTCTTGAGGAGCTCAAGTTGGTGAATCTCGAACACAGGAAACACAACCCTTATCAAACAGTGAGTAGCCACATGGCTCACTATGGCATGAAAGCGTTTGAACATGAGGAATCCCCTCGCGATGACATTTTAAAAGGGGTCAAAACCTATGAAGAGGTGTTAGAGAGGGTATAGACATTATCATCTGACTTGCAAACCAGTCTTCTAACCTTCCAAAGACACAGACGAAGCGGTTTTCCCAAGGTATTGAAAGGCGAAGCAACAACATCCCCTTCAGAAGAAGAAAACATTCCCCCAGGCTTCGGATAGAAAGCACAGAATAAAGCAGACACCGAGGAACACCCACATGAGGTCAAAGGATATTCACAAAACAAAGAAGTCCCACAGACCGAGAATCCAGGAGCAGAAGAAGAAAAAGGGTTTGAGACACCTCCCGAGTCCAATCAATCTACCCCCCCTTCATCATCTACTATTCATATTGATATTCCCAAGACAACAGGGGAAACAAAATCCATAGAGTTGGGTAATCCCATCACTTCCTTGAACCCTTTACAATCTACTTTTGGTTTCCCTCAAGTAGGAGTCATATATGCTAGCGACCTCGACCCTATCTCCAGAGAAGAAATTCCTCCCTCTGATTACTTCTTTAGTAAAAAGAGGAAGGTTGTATTAAAACAAGAGATGTATATCAGAAAAGGTGGTATGGTAAAGAAACACAAGGTGCTGGTGGATAGGCAAAACTTGGAAGAGGGAGATTCCTCTACAGAGGTGGCGGGCTCCATGGGAGCACTGTCAACAACAAATATATTCACTGTTAGGAATATGAGAGCAAGGTTGGAACAGAGTAACCACATGATAACCCAGTTGCAAGATCAACTAAAAGATACCGAGAAAAATATCAAAGAAGAAATAAATAAAGGTCTAGAGAAGGCTAGAGCTGCTGACAAGCAAGAAATTCAATCGCTTAAGTCAAGTCTAGATGAGCTGAACGAGAAGATGCAGACTAGCCAAATACAGGTTATTCGGAAAGAAGAATTGGTAAGACAACTGCAGGCTAAATTGAATTCAATAAAAGGCCAGGTTATAGACCTGAAAATTTTTCAGGACCAATCACTGGAAATACATGCAAAGGTAGAAGCTAAGCAATAGAAAGTAATCTCCCAAGTAGAGATTATTCAGAATTATTTTCAAGAAACAAGAAATGCTTTTGATAATATTATTTTTAAAGACAAAAAAGCTAAAGCAGCAAGGGCCACTTTCCAAAAGGCAATTGTATGTTCTGAAAATGAAGAAGTATCGAAAATTCTATAGCTTTCTGTCACAGAGCATATTAGAGGCGATATCATGCTCAAGGTATGGGAAAACACATAGAAAAATATAAAAAAATAGTCAAAGAAATCAAAGATGATTGTGAAAGAATCTTTGATTTATTGGATAAGGAATCATAGGTATTGGAAGTGACAATTGCAATGGGCAATTAGGACAGATAAACATTGTAAGACACCAATTAAATTTCAAAGAGGGTTTGAACAAATTTCAAATGGAAATTTCACAGTTAAAGGAAATTGATGTTATCGTAATAGACAGGTGGCTAATGAAGCCAAACTTAAAATTGCAATCAATTAAGTTTACTGGTAAGGGGATTGAAGATCGGCTTCCAAAAACTCAGAGAAAATTCTATTTATTTGAAGCAAAGGATCTTCCAGAGCCTCCCATAAATTTCGTACATCTTCTTGAAAAATGTATTGAATGTATCAAGTCAAAAGAAGGAGATACTTCAGTAAAACAATGAAGTATCATTTTGAAAAATTATATTATCGAGATGATAGGAAAATAAATGATAATCATGCAAACGATTGGGGTTTGAAATTCTTGTAACTTTTTGTCCCTAGGAGTTACGAGATCACCAACCAACAATCATCAGGGATCTGGTATAAATATAATTTCAGGATACTGATCTTGGGCTTTTTTTCTGGGCGCATTGTAAATAAGAATTTGAAGATACTTTTGAATTAATATGAATACAGATTGAAGATTCCATATATGGTCAAGTTTGAGTTATGTGTTTCTCCGTTGTTTCATATTTTTCATATATCTCTTTGATGAATGCCTAACTGCAATTTAGTACAACATCTACTGTGGTAATTAATTATTCTTGCAATTTAATCGTTTGCATCCTTTCCTCTGTATCAGCTATTAGCAGATACAAGACTTGCAAATGTTTTAGATTTCAATATCATATGCTTCATTAAGAGTTTTTCCTGGTTATTTTATTCTCCTGTCAACAAAGTGAGATTCCTCTTTAATCGATGCCTCACCCTGTTCGACAACTTTATGTTTTCTCTTCGTTTCATGCATATCTCCTTTTCAAAATTTCACTCAAATACCAAAAATGGCCTTTAGTTTCGTCATGCTATTAAATCAAGGTTTTTGGAGTTCTTCTTACATGTTTTGAAGCAAAAATAGCGAACCCTTAAAAGAAAATACAAAAAGTTATTCTTTTAATCTTTACTCCTCATGACTGTCCCAGTTACAAGACAACCTAATATCGAACCTGGACTATCGGAACAAACGAGCATTTCTTTGAATTTATTTAACACCATCTTACAGACAGTAAACAACCGGGTTGAGTTAGAGCATTCATGGGAAATAATTGAAAGAGACATCAGCATCCAAGAAAACTAAGAAGTTAGACAGAGACAGTTAATGAATCGACAATAGCTCGTTTCATTTAACCCACCTTTTTATCCTTATCCCTCTTTATCTTTTCGGATGCCTTGACGGTGTACTTTAGAGCCTTAAAGTACAAACTTAGGAACAACATCTTTTTGGTGCCATTGCCGGGGAAGAAGAAACAAAGCATTTCCCTGGGAAGAACGAAATTGACACTTTCTATCTTTGATAGTGAACAAAGATTGAAAACCTTATAAGGCTACCCTTATCTTTCACTTGGCGACTTCACGATAAATAAACTGGCTTTTAACTGAAAGAATACTAGGAAAAAACCAGATGAGAAACAAACTTCGCCTGTTCCAGATCCAAAAAAAAAATTAAAATCAATAAGATATCTTAAACAAATTGTATCATTGAAAAATAGGTTTTATCAACATAAAATTACAGAGTCGAACACTAGAATTTTTTTTGAAGGATCGAATACCCCATCGTATTACAAAGGATTACCTACCAATAAGATTACAACCTTTGAGCTTGGTTTGGTGTCGCCAGATTTTAAAACTGATATTTTCCCAACCGTTTCTTTCACCAACAGAGGTAAAATGTCTGCATCACTTCCTGCTCCGATTGACACTTCTTCACTTCCTGAAGTTCATTTTCCTATCTCTCAAAACTCCTACAATCATCCTGTTATTCTCGACACAACCCTTGTTGATTCTCCTTTATATTCACATTGTGAGTCCGAAGAAACTAGTCCACTTTTCCCTAGTTCCCCTTCCTCAAGTTTCTTGTCTCTCGATAACCAATTTCCTGAAACCCTTCCTCATAATTTCCAAGCAACAACCTCTAAATCATCAATGGCTATGGCTAGAGGAGGTGTTGCTAGAGGTGGGGCTGGCGACCAAGTACCACCCCCTAGAATCCTTGCAAAGGTGGCTGCTAGATATGCCCCTTTTGTCCTCTCAGTCCCCCTACATGAAGAATCTTTCGAAATTCACAGGAGAGGGTGATTTGACTGTAGCCGAACACATCAATTTCTTTGACCAATTTGCCAATATCCTTGGAATCGAACATTAAGATGTCTATTCGAGACTCCTGGTTCAAAATTTTGAAGGACAGGTAAGAACCTAGTTCCGAGGCCTAGCAGCAGGATATATACCATCTTATGAGGAACTTGAAAATGCTTTTATTAGATAGTGGAGGGAAAGGAAAGACCATTTCTATTATCTAACTAAATTTGGTGCTCTAAGAAAGAAACACTCTGAATCAGTCCTCGAGTTCACTCAGAGGTTTAATAAATTGTATAATAAGATCCCAGCCGAGGTCAAACCCTCCCAACCTGCAGCGAAAGTAACCTTCACTGGGGATTTCGACCTTGATTTGCCCTGTTATTGAGGGAGAGGAGATCGGTAGACCTCACCAAGATGGAATATGATGCCTTAGAGATTGATTCAAACATGATGGCATCAGGAAAGTTGAAAACCAAATTTGAAATTGGAAACAAAGAAACCAAAAGATATAGAGATCAAGGGGAACCGTATGGATCAGGAAGATCTTTGGAAGACAACATAGATGACATGGCGAGAATAATCAAAGAGATCTCAAATAAGATCTCAAGAATAGAGCTATATCAAGCGAAGAATGAGCACCTTCCTAGAAAGGATTTCAAAAGGAATCCTAACCCTCAAAATCCACCAAGACAGATTAAGAATGAAGATTAAAAAATTCAATCCCCCTTTAAAAGTTAAAACTTTATAGGAGGAGAAGACGTGGACGATTTTGAGGAATTAGAAGAAGACATTAATAATCTTGGCGATGACTCCCTACAACCTTTTTTAACAAGGAAAGATTATGAAAAATATGCAACCACGAAAGATACATCCCAAAATAACAAAAACAGTGGTATTATTGAAGATTCAACCTATCTAGAAATTGCAGAAGATATAATGGTCGAACTCCATCAAACATACAATCTAAGGCCTAGAAACAAGAGCTTCGCAACTCCCCCAGTCAAAAAGCTTTTTCCGAGGGGTGAAACAGACGAGTCAGTTTCAAAAAGCATCGAGAAACAAACTATAAAAATTAGAATCGTTGACACATAGCCTACCAAGACAAAGTCAACAGAAACATCAGCTGCGAACGGGGAAAATGGAGGTCCCTGTAATTGAAATTAAAACCTCACAACAAAGGAAAACTGAAAAGAAGGGGTTAGAAACCCAAACCATAGAGATCGACAAAACAATAGGAATTTTTAATCTGGAAAATGAAATAAATAAAAGCAAAATCCCTATACCTCTTGTCGAACTGGAAAAAAATCCAATTTACAGGAAAGAAATTGCTAAATTAATCAATTTTTAGAAAATGAAAGTCAGGTTGATGTTATAAATTTAGAAGATGACAAGCCTAACATAATTTTTGGCCCACATTTTGACGGTGCCACAGACACCGTCACCCCTTTCTATATCACTCTGACTGTGCATGATCACTTACTCCATAATTGCATGTTAGATTCTGGAGCCTCTCACAATGTAATGCCTAAAGCCATTATGGAGAGACTCAGTCTTGAAATTACCAGACCTTATGGAGATTTATATTCTTTCGATTCAAGAAAGGTTAATTGTATAGGCATGATAAAGGATTTAGTCGTAAATCTTGCATAGATACCCGCGAAAGGTGTTTTAATGGATGTGGTTGTCGCTGATATACCCCTGAAGTACGGTATGCTCTTATCCAAGTCTTGGGGCGCTAAACTTGGTGGATCCCTCCAACTTGACATGACATATGCCATGATCCCGATCTTTGGAGGACAGTTCACACGTTTGTATAGAGAAACAGGGTTAGCATTCATGGTAAGTGATCCACATAACCAAAACAACTACCCTATTTATATTGCTGACCAAGATTTAGGAAATTGTATTTATCTATCGATGATGATATTGAAATATGTATAGAAGAAAGTTGTACAGAAAATAAAAAAGAAAAAGAAAAAGTAAAATAGGATGTATATAGCACTGGTGTTTGGAAGATGTTTTTTGATGCTGCCTCGTCTTATTTTGGGGGCGGAGCTGGGGTGTTTTTTGTGGACCCTGATGACAAATTCGTTATCCCTTTCTCTTATATATTACAGTGGAATACCTACCACACTAACAATGTATGCGAGTATGAAGCCCTAGTATTAGGATTGGAAGATGCCAGGAGAATGAAAATTAAAAACTTGGAAGTCTTTGGTGATGCAGAGCTAATCACGAAACAGGTAAATCGGCAATACCATGCCAAACATCCTAGGTTAAGATCTTATCGGAACTGTGTTTGGGATCTGATCGAAAACTTTTTCTCCTCTGTTAATGTTCATTATATTCCAAGAGCAGAAAATCAACAGGTTGATGTGTTAGCCAACGAAGCTTCAACGTTCACACCTCCCACTACTTTCAAATTAAAATACCATATATTAATGAGACACATGCCTTCCATTCTGAATAACATACAACATTGGCAGGTATTTGAGGATGATGAACAACTCCAAAATTTTTTAGAGACAGTAGATGACTTTGCTGAAACACATGCCGACCAAGAAAACCAGAATGATCCTATTTGGATCATGCAGGAAGGTGAAGAACCCCAAAAGTTTCAAGATAAAATGGCTAACCACCAGATGCTTGTTTTAAAAAATAATTAGATACCTAAGGGTCTGATCCCCTTAGAAAGGTTATTTAGTCATGATGACATCCCTTTGAAGACTACCTTATAGCCTCAGCCAGAAGAGGTTGAGGATTGCGATATAGGTATCAAAAAAGTTCCTAAGTTGGTGAAATTATCCAAATATCTATCTCCCGAAATCAAAATAAAGTATGCGGAGTTCTTAGACAATATAAGGACGTTTTTTCTTGGTTTTATGATGAATTGAGAACTTATGACACTACCATTATGGAACATAAAATTCCTTTGAAGCCAGGTGTCAAACCTTTTAAGAAAAAAATTAGGAAGATTAACCCCATCCTACTACCAGTAATAGAAAAAGAAGTCAAAAAACTCCTGGACGCTAAAATCATTGTCCTACTGAGATACTCTGAGTGGGTAGCCAATTTAGTCCTAGTGAGAAATAAAAATGGTGAGATCAGACTGTGTGTAGATTTTAGAAACCTGAATCGATCATCACTTAAAGACAATTATCCATTACCTAATATGAATCAAGTTTTAGAAAAAGTAGTTGGAGCTAACAGAATGTCCATGACTGATGGTTTTTCAGGTTACAATCAGATTGTTGTACACCAAGATGACAAAGAAAAAACTGCGTTCACTAGCCCTTGGGGTACTTTTATGTATGACAAAATGCCTTTTGGTTTAATGAATGAAGGGGAAACTTTCCAACGAGCCACAGATATCGCTTTCATGGGTGAAAGAGATAAGATCGTTGTTATCTATCTAGATGACCTGATTGTTTTCTTTAAATTTGGTGCAGAACATCTAACACACCTCAAACAAACTTTCAAGAAATGTCGCAAATTTGGTTTGTCACTTAATCCCAAGAAATCCCATTTCACAATGCAAGAAGGTAAAATCTTGGGTCATATCGTGTCAAGAGATGGAATCAAAATTGATCCCAAAAGGGTCGAGGCGATAGATACCATAAATATTCCTAGAAATGTAAAAGAAATTCAGTCTTTTTTAGGAAAAATAAACTTCTTGAGAATATTCATCCCTAACGTTTCCAAAATTGTTAAATTGATTACAGATATGCTTAAAAAGAACAACGAGGTGAAATGGAAAAATGAAGCCAAAGCGTCATTTCAACGAATCAAGAAAGTAATAAGCGAAGCTCCAGTCCTGGCAAGCCCAGATTACACAAAAGAGTTTTTTATTTTCTCTTTTGCCTCTAAACATACAATCGCAGTTTTATTGTTATAGAAAAATGATGAAGGTTTTGAGTGGCCTATTGCATTTTTTAGCAGAAGTCTCAGGGACGCTGAGCTGAAATATGACATTTTGGAAAAACAAGCTTATGCAATGGTAAAATCTCTCAAGGCTTTCAAAACATACATATTGCACTCGAAGATCATTGCCTAAGTGTCTTCAAGTTATGTTAAATATATATTGGTGCAGCCAGACATCGACGAAAGAAGAGTTAGGTGGCTAGCTAAAATCCAGGAGTTCGACTTGGAAGTCAAACCGACTAAAATTATCAATGGTCAGGGTTTGGCCAAATTGTTAGCCAAATCAAATTTGAAAGTACTTGGAATAAATCAACTACAAGAAAATGAATGATTTTTATAAATAG
>JASDQU010031257.1:0-22286 GCA_032191745.1 Picea mariana | reverse complement strand
TATTCAATCTTTGGAAGTTATCAATGTGCTCTGTAACTAAACCCTTTTGCTTGAGATTTATCAATTTGCTAAAGAAGGTATTGCTCCTTGTATCCTCATAGGGTACTATCATTTCTTCCGTGAAAATTGTC
The DNA here is from genome assembly GCA_032191745.1 of Picea mariana. Lineage (NCBI taxonomy): Eukaryota > Viridiplantae > Streptophyta > Pinopsida > Pinales > Pinaceae > Picea > Picea mariana. The sequence goes on along the minus strand of JASDQU010031257.1, from coordinate 22,155 downwards.
CAAGTGACGAGTGATTTGCGAGAACAAAGCCATCGATACCATACAAATTGATTGGGCTCTAAATATAAAGAAACAATTTGTACCTTTTGTGTATGTGGCACATTATGTAGATCAAAGAATTGCTCCATCTGAAATATCCATGTGATTGGGTCCTTGCCATCAAACTTCCTCATATCAATCTTAGGAACATGGTTGGTCTTCAACCCAAAGTTGGAGTTTCTCCATTCTTGATTCATCTTCCTTGTGTCCTCATCATGAATTTCATGGGATACATTTTCACTTTCAGGTGTCCTCTCTATTAGGAAATTTCCCAATCCTTCCATGATCTCCCTTTTTAAACCATCCATCTTAGTATCCATTATTGCCTCCAATTTGGCTTCAATTGAATCCATCATCCCTTGTAGTTCATCTTTTGTCACTGTCTTCTTTTGTAAATCATTTATGTCCCGACGCATTTCTTCACCTTCATCAAGAGTCCAAGTAGGACTGTCTGGAGGCTTATTTGGTGTAGAAGTTCCTTTTTTTGGTGGCATGTTGGCCAAGTATGACTTTTAAACCTTGATTTTGAGGTGGTTCTGCTAGACAATCTTTCTTCTGTTGTATCTCCAAAGTTTCGGCCCTTCTAGGTATGAATTTTTTTTTTTTGTAGTTCTCTGATATTTCTTCTCTGTAATGCCACAGGTCTGATCAAAATTGGATGTGCCAAGTGGAATTTACGGTAGCTTTCCCACAACTTGTTGATTTTTTTTCTTTCCAGGAGATCTCACTTGTATACCGTGCCCCACACAAAATAATTGATATAAATTCTGAAAATTGTACCCGAAATACTAAGGACTCTCCCCTATCCAATGCAATCGGTGTCACTCAATTTTGATACTCTAGGAAGAATTTATGATTGTTTTACCCAGAACACCTTCTTCAGACTAGTCAATAGGACTGGTCAAATACCCTATCTTCCACAGGGTGTATCTACAAATGTAATATGACCCAGAAGATGAAATTTTTATCAAAGATACCTTAATAATTTCTGTGAATAGCCTCCAGATTTCAGGGTCTGAAACGTTACAGATAAAGAACATTCCATGGTGACTCAATTCAGGATGATTCCATAACCCAATCTTACACAGGTTGTATCTACGAAAGTATAAGGCCTCGGGAGCTGAAATTTGAACCCAACATACCTTGATCCGTTTACTAAATATCCTCCAAGGGGTTCCTTCTAAAACATCGTATAAAAAAATTATAGTGAAAATGCCAAGGTGTATCAGGTGTAGCAGCGAAACCCCAAGACCTTGAGCTCTGATACCATATGTTAAGAACCAAATATCAATATAGCATAAAAAAACCTCAGAATAAGTACTCAACGCCTTGAAAAAAGGAGAATTTTATATAATAATCCTCTTCGAGGGGGAAACCTTCTTATACACCACATAAATGTCCAAATACAAGATGATTCCAAATGAAAATGTCTCCTTAGTATATATAGGAGACTAGGAGGTACAATTACAACTAATGGACCCAAGCCGACATAAATAAAATAACATTACTAATGTAATATTCCCCAATTAAGGGGTAATGTGCCACTATTTAAGGCTTAACAGAACCTCACCCAACTTTGTTTTCCATATATGCAATGTTCACAAAAGTGGACATCTAAATTACATTTAGAAAAATATTGAACCATACATTTGTTATGCATAGCTCAAAGTCTTTTTTCTCCAATATGTCCCATCCTCTCATGCCATAGCATGGTTGGGTCGACTTTATGATGACTTGTCGAGTCGGTTTGAATCAACTCAGCCTGAGTCGAGTCAAAGTCAAGTCGACTTTAGGAACAATGATGTTGTTGCATTCAATTGAGTCGACACTCCCTAATAACTTGTATAGGGTTCCAATCCAAACTCCTTTCATTAATACCATCACACCTTTGACCATCTTGCACAAATCCTTTTGAAATAGAGTGTGCAGCCCTGCATCACTCTTCTTGCTGACATATATCAAGTTTCTTTCCAAACCCGAAAAGTGTAGCACACCTGGAAGGGTTCTACTCCTCCCATCCTGCAATATCAGTCGAACTCTTCCTTGTCCAACAATTTTGGTTGTTGAGTCGTCCCCCAATAACACATATCCTCCTTCATATCGTTCATATTCGTAGAACCATTCACTATGTGGTGTAATATGATAGGATGCTTCTGATTCAATCAACCAAACATCTTGATCCGACTATGTACTAGTCGACGCCAGCTACACATTATCTCCCTTATCTAGAGTCATCTTTATCTCAGTTGAATGCTTCTCGTTGGATCCTATACTGACTTCCATTAACTTAGACTTGAAATCCCTTTTGTAATGCCCAACTTTAACTCATTTCCATCATCTTCTCGTCGACTGAAGAGGGGATTTAGATCTACCCTTCGACTTAGACATTCTACTAGAGAATTTGTCTTTATCTCTGTCAACTAGTCAACCTCTCACCACTAATGCATCTTTGGTCGATCCTTCCATGTTCTTGCATCTCATTTCTTCTGAAAATAGAGATGCAATCACGTCTTCTAGCACTAATGTGGTTGTATTACTCCCTATAGCCATGACTAAGCTAATCTAGGAGTCTGGAAAAGAACATAGGAGTCTGGTTGTATTTATCCTCCTCAATTATTTTAATATCCACAAAAGATAACTGGATTATAATGGTATTAAACACATTTAAATTCTTAGTCACTGAACTTCCCGCAGTCATCCTCAGAAGATACAGTTTCTTTCTGAGAAACAACTTGTTTACCAGGGATTTCGATTGGTATAAGCTTCCCAACTTGTCCCACAGTCTCTTGGTCGAATCTTCATCTAAGACATTCAGTAGTACCGAATATGCAAGACAAAGTCGAATCATACTTCTTTCCCTTCTCTCGAGTTTCTCCCATTCTTCCGTCGACATACCTGTCGGCATGGTACCTGGACAGACTGCTGCCCATTGTTCTTGATCTACAAAGAGATCTTCAATTTTAAGTTTCCAAAGCTCAAAATTATGGCCATTGAATTTTTTGATCTTTATTCTCGAGCTGCTCACCATTCTTTAACACAATCTTTAAATATTTTTGACTTAAGACTCTTATTGAACCTAGGGTTTAGCTCAGATCCAAGATTGTTAAAGCAAGGTCTGATACCACATGTTAGGAAGTGAGGAACACTTCCATGCTAAACCTAGCAGAAGAGAGAAGAAAAATTTAAACAAGAAAGTAAATGACAAAGAAAACACACAGTACACATATTTTACACTGGAAACCCAAACCGAGAAAACCAACATTCCTTGAGCATTCTTCTCTCTTGTTGTCTTATACATTCAAAATAAAATGTTACATGCCTAATCTTGGTCCACACCTAATACATAATCGACATCATACCTTCGTGCTTTACACAAGAAAAACCATGTAGTCAATTCGACTTACATCTGCATGAGCAACAACCTCTCAATATTGGCTATTCTACTACTCATTCAGTTTTTACAGCATTACAACACACCTTCTTTATAGGATTTACAGTAGGAAAAACTCTAAAGAAACAGACCCAAAGAAAGTTATAGATCCACGCAGATCATTGGCTACAAATCCCGCGAATCTCAATATTCTATTATAGTCGACTACCAAGTCGGATTATCAATTGACTACCCGTCGACATTCATTCGGTCTTTAGTCGGTTGCCACACATCTGCGCATCGACCTCTTCGACCTACTGTTGATGTTTTCGACTTTGACTTTACCTGGTCGAACTACCTCAACCTTCGACTTTACGTGTTTGAACCACCTTGACCTTTGTCTTGTTGTCGATTCCTTCAACTTCGACTGTCAGTCGATCCACCTCGCCTAGACTTTCACTGCAAAAGTATAACAACTCAAACTTTTTTCTATAAAGACATTCATACACTCATATGCTTCCACATATACAAGCATATAGAGATTAACTTTGTTAGATAAGGTTTAAGCAATTCAATTGTTATTTTATCTGAGAAGGATTGACCTTTAGGAAATAAGACATGCCCAAGGTCCCATTGGAATTGAGTATTCACCTTACTGAAAGAAATGATAGGATTTTTAAATTCCTTTAATAAAAGTATTTACCCCTACTTGATAGGGTCTTTTAAATCCTTATTGAAATGAAATAAATACCTCTTAATTAAGACCTACCTTTTCATGGCCTCACTTGAATGGTACTCTTGACCATGATCAAACAAACATTGTTGCTTTATAAATGTGCATTGCGGCACTAGATTGATTAGACAATCTGTATGCACTCATGGTAGTGGGATGCATTGGAAATGGGACATATAAAGCATTGTATGCACTAAACTCCATTAATAAAAAAATGAGTATTTGTTTGGCATTGAAACTATTATACCCTAAGAGGGTTTTCTAAATAGAGTATATTATGGATAACTTGCATTTATACATTTGATTTCCTTTTATTTTATGTAGAAAACTTGTAAATGCAAGTTTTGTTGTTCATTGGTATTGATAGTGTATACATTATTTTGGGTTTTAATTTATGGACAACATTCTTTGTTTTATTTATTTTATACGTTTGTGTTCATATAAAAACAATCGAGTACCAAAACAATTGGTTGTTGTTCAATTGTTTTGCCTAGGCAAATGGATCATTGATGCTTTGTTACCCATAACATAGTTCTTATCAATTTTTTGGTTGTGAATGCAACTAATATAATAAATTGTGGATAGTTATTCACACCAATTTTACACATTAAATTAATGTGAGGTAGCTTAGACTCAACCTCCTTGGTATTGACTTTTCATTTTTCCTTTTAAACATTAAATCCTTTCAACGTTACATTTGAATAATTGAACTTGAAAGATTGACCCTCCATTAGATAGGTTTGATTAGGACTTCATTATGGTGAGCCTTTCAAGACCTTACATTTGAAGGATTGACTATGAAGGACAAACCCTTTGTTAGATAAGGTTTTGATCAAGACTACTTCACTCACTGTGTAAATCACGACCTTAATGGGTTGTTGTCATCCTTATACACACTTGAAAACATGAGCTAAGTCCGGCTCACTTAGTGTGTCCTTGGAGGCACAATGCCTAGGTTCACATCCCACGTTGTCACTTTGACCGGAACCTCTTCCGTCTAGGCTCACTCCTAGGGAAGCCAAGGGGGGTAGTCCCTAGTTTCTAGATATGATTTAGAGTTAAGTTCTAGGAGTTGTTTTTTATTTTTTAAGGTTAGAGGGAGTCTATCCTATGATGCTAAGGCAACAAATGCAAGATGCAACGGTTAGCATGTGAAACAAACCTTTCCCTAGGGCAACTAAGACTAGTGCCTAAGGTTGGGCAAGTGGTCAACTATATGTTAGGGTGTTTCATTACAAATATGATTACAAGTTACTTACAAAAGAATAACCAAATCCAATGAATATTAGATACAAGATTTACAAATAAAGAATGTTAGGATACAACAAGCAAGCTAACTACTTTTAAGTGTATGTGCAGGATACAAGGAGATCAAGGAATTATCATCACATCTATAAGTTCATCATCAACATATTAAAGATCATCAATGGCACATTCACAAAGATATAAGATTTAAAGATTTAAGCACAAGTACTTTAAGATGATCAAGACTCTTAGTTATCAAACCCACAAAGTGTTTATTAAATGATTAAGCCCACGGTTTGATTATGTAATAAGTTTTAAGGGTTTCTTAAGATTACAAAGTTTTAGTTACCCTTGTTAGGTGTTTAACCAAAGCCTCCTCCTCCTATTGCCAAATGGTTGTTGGATGCTCAAGATAGTATGACAACGAGGCCAGCCCTAGCTGTCAGAGTCAGCCCAAAGAATTGAGTTTTTACAGAAATGACACTCCTTTGTGCCGTGAGACCGTCCCCAGCCTATCACCTTTTGTTTCCCTCCTCAATCCTCATTTTAGATGGCGAAGATGGTGGTCTAAGGTACCCTATTAAGTCTATTAAGTTTATATATGAATTAGGTAGACTTTTAGGTGTGTTTTAGAGTGTTTTAGTGATTTTATGATGCCTTTAAAGTGTGATTTAATGCTATGGCCGAAATTCACTTCAACTTAAATGTGTGTTACTTAAGATTATAAAGCAAAGAGCATTAACACATGTAGAGAAAATAAAAGATGGATGAAAGAAAGATTTAGTTTATCACATGCACTTAGATCATTTACATATGAGCTTGCTATGAGAGAAATTAAGTCACAAGGGCAAGAACAACTTGCCAACAAGATATGAAAGACTATCACACTTATCTTATGTTTGTTAAGAGCATTAAGATCCAAGCATTAAGTGTGAAAAATAAAGGAAGATCCAAGCATATGCCTACACTATCAACTCATCAATAAGCATTAACCTCAAGTGTGTTGGCAAATGGCCTTGAGATATTTAGAATTGAAAAGAAAACCACTTGCTAACTATTTAAGCATTAACCATTCAATGTGTTAGATTTAAGCATGTAAAAGAGAGATCAATCTTTAGATGGCTTAGGTATGCAAATAACTCTAATTAAGTTGATTATGCCCAATAGGCTTAAACTAAGGATTATTGTGTGTGAGATCTAGATCTAGAATATTTTAACCCACTTAAGCATAGAAGATTAAAAACACATATTAAACCCTAGCCTCACCTTTGGGGTATTCCTCTACCAATAGGTAGGAAATTATTAGAATTATTAAGCTTAGAGATGACTTGGAAAAGAGAAAAAATATGAGCAAGAAGGACAAGCTAACTAACAAGCAAGCAGATGAAAAGTAAACAATCTAATCCCCACGTCCTAGTCTTGGAGGATGCCCAACATCCACCAAACCCCACGTCTTAGCTCAAGAAGTGCCAAAAATATGAAATGAAGCAAGATCTAAACTTAAACTAAGCTACCCAAGGCTCACACATGGGAGGAGGCCATACCAATCCTTCTCCCAAGCAAGTGAGCCACTAATCAACAAGAAAACTAGTAGATCTATGCACAAGAAGCCCTAAAAATTGAAAAAGGAGGTTGAGAAATAGCTACTAATTTTTGGAGGGTCTTGGAGTGTTGTATGGATGTTTTTGGGTAGCCAAACCCCTCTCAACCAGATCTGATCCTGCAAAAACCGGCAAGGTATACTTTCTGGAAATGCTACACACAACAAACAAAGTGAAGAAAAACTTTTGCCTTTTAGGGAAAAAAAAATTCGCAAGAAAATTTTGATAAAATTTTATTTTACATGACCAATCTCACTAAGTTAAACTAGCTGAAATACATATGAAGTGAACAACAATAGATAGAAGATTAAGAGTTGAGAAATATGGAGTGTATATGTGTCTCAAATGAGCCTTCTTGCTTGGGGTATTTGTAATGAAACCCTTGAAGCTAAACCTGCAAAACTTGGGAGGTGATGTGCATACAAGAGATAATATGTTGGATCTACTAATCAGATGACATTTCAATCCTATCTAGCAAATCAAGATATATAGATCTACAAGAGCATGCATTGATAGATCTACCCAAGTAACACTTTACCTAAGATCCAATGTGTACAATCACCAAACAAATTGATACAAATTTACCTCATAAGTATGGCAAGAACAAGAACATGCATAACTCTTCCAATTATCCTCCAAAGCTTCTCTTTTATTATTACTAAAGAAAATGGATCTTGGAGAAAACTTACTCCAAAACCCTAAGAGCCAAAGAATGGAAATGATGGAACAAGAGAGAGAGAGAGAGTGGAAGAAATCAAGTAGCATAACATTAGCTCAATATATGGTAAGGAAAAGAGTGAGGGAAGGGTTCCTTTTATACTTGGAGAGGCAAACTCACCCCTCTTGGATCAATGCCAAGTGTCCACCACCAAGCAAAAGAGGAGATCCCAAGGGTAGGGCGCACCATCTAGGGTTTGAGAAGTAGATCTAGGGTGTAGATGGTTGTGGGAGTGTTGTGATCAAGAAAAAGGCAAGTGGGAGGCTTATGGGATCCGTGCCAAGGGAGAGGAAGAGGCCCCGACTCATAAAAACGAATTTTATAGAAGAAATGCAAGAGGGGGGGCGTAACTCTCCTTGGAGGGTGCAACTTTTGGGGATGAGGGAAGGCAAGGAGTGGAGTAAATGAGGGAAGAGTGTTGGGATCACACAAAGGTGAGACGTGAGGGGTCAAGGAAGGCACACCAACCAAGAAAGGGGGCCATCTCCCATCAAAATCGATTTTCTAGAGTTTTCTCTAGAAGGGGGGCGTCACTTTACTAGGAGGGCATGAGGGTTTGTGTGATGTGAGGGGGTAAAGGGTTAGAAAAGGTTAAAACAAGTTGGGCGGGTAGGTTTAGGCTTAAGAAACCTCTCTTTATCTTATTCCACCTTTAAAACATCATTTTAACTCATTATTACATTTTTTACATTTTTGCTATGTTTGGACTTAGAAATTAAAATTGTTGCTTTTGACTGACTGACACTCCTGGTGGACAAACCCATAGCAAAAGTTGTCCGACTAAGCTGAAACTTGGTCCAAGGGTGTAGGGGGTGCAATTCCATTTCTTTTGAGAACAAATACCCCTACCAAAAACCCAGAGACTTAGTTTTTACAATTTTTACTCAAAATTAATTAATTAATTAAATAATTAAACCTCCAAACTTAGGGAAATTTAATTAAAAATTAATTAATTTAAAAAAACTAACTTAGACTCAATGGAATTCTGTGAGATTCTCTAAGATGTCTTGCATGGTCATTTACAATGATTCCTAACAATAGTTACCAAAAGATAAGCCCACTAGAACGTCGTTCACCACTTTGGAGGAATTATTGCAAGTGTGAGGGAAAAACTCAAGGGAAATTAACAAGGCTAAAAAGCCCAGTTAACAACCTGAGGATAAAAAACCCTCGGTGAAAGGAACTCTCCCAATGAACCGATCCCAAGGTAACTGGCCTAAATATGACTCATGCAAACCTATTACATTATTGACCCACGCAGGGGTGCGAAAATTCCAGTTACAAAAGGATGTGTTGGGGTCAAAAATGCCCTATAGAACCAAAAGTCTTCAACAAATGAGCATCTGATGATGCATCTCTTCATGGTACATGGAGTTGATCACTTGTGTTGGAGAGACGGTCAACATGTGGCTCCACATGGGGACGTGTGTTCGATCTTCTCGAATGAGACGGAGAGCATACAAGAATCCAACACCTACAAAACAAAGTGCTCACCAATAACCAACATAAGAATACACATATACATAACAAATGCTATAGATAACATTGACATAACAAAATAACTAAAGTGCAACATTATAATAACAAAATGAAACTACGGTACTAAAAAAATTTCTAAGTACATATGGACATAATGAATGAAACAACAAAATACAAAGAAGAGTTAGAGATACGTTACAACCATCCATGCAATGGATGAAATGATGCCACAAGTGTCTGAAACATCCTTGTCCAGGATGACTCACAGAAGACCCCTTCCCAAGTTTTATTAACTTGGAACTTTTTGCTAGAAATAACCAACCAAGAACCATGCCCCTTCTTCCTTTCAACCAAACACTGGAAAATGACAAGCCGTGTAAATTTTTACCACTCAGTTGCTCTTGACTGTCAAGGTGGGAGGTCAACCAATACTCATAATGATAAGACATTGACAAACTGAAATTGACCTCCATCTCCACATAATTCTGCGTTAATTCATCTTTTGGTTGAGAGGTTGAAAAAGAACATATCATAGGAACTATCATACTGTTTTCCTCAAGATTTTCAAAGTCATTCTTCAAAAACATTGGTTCCTCGGGAGGAGGGTAGGGACTTGAATCATCTAGATATTCAACATTTTCAAACTCAAGTTCCTTTATTTCCTCCAAATGAATGATTGGCTCATCCATGGATTCATCTAGAATTTCCCCATGAACTTCCTCATATTTTTCACTATCAAGCTCAAGTCCAAGGGGGTCCGGATATTCAATATAAGTTTCATCTTCTGCAAGGCGAGCCTCCATGATATCTAGTTGTTTGTTCATGGCTTCAAATTGCTTGTTATGGGCATATTGCATTTTCAGAAGTATTTCTTTAAGCTCCTTAATGGGATCTAGTGGAGTATCTTCTTCTACGTCTGAACCAATTGTGTCTAGTGGAGTATCTTCTTCTAAATCTGAACCAATTGTGTCTGGTGGAGTATCTTCACTTGGGTGTTGGCTAAATGTTCTACTTTTTGGGTTTTTTTGTCGGAATCGGGCAATGTAAATTTGGACAAAATCTCTATTTTCTATTGTTTAAATTGCATTTCTCAATGCATAAATGGATTCAGCCTACTGAAAAACCCTTGGGGCACTTGGATTATACCAACTTAGCCACTCAAATCTGCAGATCCAACCATTCAACACCACGTTTCGAGCAAAATCAAACATAAAAAGTTGCAGGAAAACAACCAAAAGATAGAACGTTTAGACTATTGCTTGTGATGGGATGGGGTTTGGCTCCTCCGCAGGCTTGGCTTTGGTATCCCATATTAATGGGCAACTCGTCCACGTTTTCTGATGGAGGACGATGAAGAGCGTGAAGATATCCTCTGTTTTCGGCACAATGGCTTCAAATTTATGAACTTGAGGATTCAACACAGTCAGAAATGTGGTGGTGTCTCATACGAATGGGTAGGGAACTACTTCCATCGCAGGGATATGAGATTGGTGCTAAGGCAGATTAACTTATATATGTACTAGCCTTGCCTAGCTAATAATAAAACTACCTTATCAATATGGAATTTATGGAGTAGAAGTGGATAAGAGTTCACAATTTCTTCGAAAGTTTTAGAGCTGGTTTTGTGAAGGATATTATGAATGAGAGATTTCATTGACAAACGCGATAGCTTTATTCCGAATCTTTTATGCCATGACTAACTTCTATTTCATTTCAATTTTCATTAAATTCTGCATAAAAATTTTATTTACTAAACTCATACTGTTGTGAATGAGAAAGAGTCCTATTTTTCTTTTCAAACATGATCTCATATATGTTTCTTTTTTCTTTTCCCTGGACTGAAGGAAAAAAAATGGAAATGATTTTATGTAAACCCCAAAATAAGCATACCAATTTTAGCTCTTCACCAAGTGCTACCGATTGGGTTTGATCTTATCTCACCTCAAAATAAGCATATCATTTTTCGCTGTTCTCCAACTTTTACCCAGTAGTTTTCTTTTTAAATTCATACTGTTGGGAGTTTAACATAAATAATCTTAACAGTTCATTTTTTGCTTTATTATATTTAAATAACTTTCTTACTATTACATACAGTTTCTTTCAGCATTAGTTGTTAATTTGCCTTTCCTCCCTGACTTAGTGATTCCTTTGTTTGGTTTTACATGGTAATATTGAGAGTATGATGGAGCAATAATTACTTGGTCAAATAGATAAGTGGAAATTTTCATTGATTCCTACGTGGTTTTTGCAAAGATTGTTTTATTATGCTGAAGGATTTAGTTTATTGGGCTGGGTTGAGGAAGATGTTATCTAAGTTTATAGGAACCCAGGTGTATAGAGGTAGTCTCTCCAACTTAACCTTGGATCTCCTGGATGAAAATTGACGAATATACTGATTCTCCTGGTTTAAAAAAAAATTATGCCGAAAACATTTTTTTTTAAAGAGTGCGGTTTAAATTTTATTTTTTTTTAATGTTGAATACATTTTTTTTTAAAGAGTACGGTTCCCCTCGGCCCTTCGGTTGCATATCAAAAACCTGCCATCTGGAGCTAGCGATTATTGCTTGTTATTTAGGATTGTGTTTTGTGCTTTATTTTCTTGGGTTGTATGAAGGGACGAGAATATGGGATTTGGTGTACGGGCTACTTATGATCAGCAAATTTATATGGGTTTGAATGACAGATTTTGTTTAGGCGATGGGTATTAGGATGGGTCTGTTATATTTGTTGGGTTTTTTTTAAGGTGGTAAGCATTATACACCCTGCACTAAATTAATGATTGGTTTAATGTATGATTTTTAATGTTACTATATTTACAGGTTGTCAGTACATGGATTCTATGCTCATCACTCATGATAAGATAAATTCAGCAACGGTTTCTTAGCAGCATTGCATTGGAGTAAGTTAACTTGGGAGCAATCTTTCCTCTTTTCAGGGCAAAAAATGGACCTGAATCCGGCCAGATTTTCAGAGGTAGCCTGAGTTTGGCATGGATCAAAGTTCCATGCATTTCAGAACCTTATCTCAGGGGTTTTACCCCATTTTAAACCAACCCAGATGCTCAGAAAATCGATCAAACTTCTAGATTGGCCAAAAATTTAAAACCGCACCGCCTGAAAATATGCCAGAAAAATATCTCGGAAGGAAAGATTGCTCCCGAGTTAGTCCACTCCTCAGCTCACACTCGGTTACCTGCCGAAGCTCCGTTACCGTCTGCACTCAATTCTGTCCGTCTGTTGATTGATATAGGGATGTAGATATAGGGATGTACGTTCTGTACTCACCCTGCACCCTTTAATGCTCCTCGAATTTTGTCTCCCGGTCATTCAAATTGGAATAAGCTAATTCGGGAGCAAACAGAGCTCATTTTCCTGTTAAAGAATTGACTTGAATCCGGCCAGATTTTCCAGGATAGTTTGAGTTGGAAACTTGGCCACCATGAATTTGAATTAAAAATTTATTCTACGAGTTTTGCCTCATTTTAAACTAACCCAGATGCTCAAAAAATCGATCAAAATTTTAGATTAACCAAAAATTTAAAAACAAATCGCCAAAAGACATGTCAAAAAAATTACTTGGAAAGGAGGATTACTGTCAAGTTAACCCACTCCATTCTCAAAAGCTCCAGTCCAAAAGCTCCAGTCCCGCCTTTCTTTAATGCTCCTCTAATTTTCTCTCCCGCTGTCATTCAAATTTTTTCAAAAGCTCCGAACCCCTTCTTGATTTTGAAATCAAAATAGGAAACATGGTATTGGGATTTGAAGCTGGCATGGCCGACTCAACTGTGACAACAGCAGGATCATCTGCGGCAGGTTGGCGCTGATCTCTTTGGCAAGATAGTTAGCGGTTGCCTTTCCAGAATGCCAGTTTTCATGACGATCGACGTGTTCTTTGTGTATTCCGGTAAGCTGTTTGTCCGAGGTTGGCTGCGTCAACAGAGTGCAGTGGAAGCTTGTTCATATCAACCTCTGAAAAATGTGTGGCAAGAGGAATGTTCATATTGTCCCCTGAAAAATGTGTGGCAAGAGGAACAGTGGATGATTAGGGGTTTGAGACTCGGGGTTTGAGACTCGGTACTTTGAATATACATTGAATGGTTAGGGGTTTGGGAACGAGTAGTTCGAATAAATTTGCTATCGCGTGTGATAAAAATGACCTCTACATGATGGAGTTGTGGCGAGTGCTCTCTGTTCGGGGTTCGGAGACGAAGCGTTTACACTTACCTATCAGCAAGCTCAACAAGGAAACCCGGGAATGGATTAGGGTTTGTCAAATTTTGGACACGACGGAATTTATTGAGTTATGTGAATGCTCTCAAATTAATAGAGACGTGCCTTTTCATGGCCTGAAGGATGGGGTTGTTGTTCTGTGCCACCATGACAGTTACAGTGGCTATGAAGAGGTTCAAGTTTCTGGTCCACCATGACAGTGACTATGAAAAGGTTGAATTTTTTTCCGTCCGTGACAATGTTACGAAGGTTTCTGTTTTCTGCCTTTTTGAATGGGCTTTTGCAATTGTCAATGTCTAGTGGTTAAGAATATGTGTTATTTTTGGGGAGGTTACAGGTTCAAACCCGGTGGGTGGTAGGGATGCTCATATTGACCCGTTGTGATAAGGTTGGAAAGGTAGACGACCCCTGGGATAGAGGTTGAACATCTTGACCCCTGCTGAGTCACAAGTTATTAGTATATCTGGATTGCAGACGGTTGGATATACTCTTGAAAGATTGCTGTTCCCATGGTCAAAAAAAAATGCCTAGTTGCAATGGATGGATGGCTGTTAAAATATCAAAGCATGACTAAGTTTTTTATGTTGAAATTAATTGTGAAAAAATGGAAAATATTGATAAATGGAATTACTATATCGTTCGAAATAGGTATAAAGCGCGACTACGCAGGCTCTGTTTTTTTTTTAATATAAATTGAGAATTATTGTGTTCGAATGAAAGTAGATCTGGGGTATATATTTATTTTAAAAATGAATTATGCTGCTTCAAAGTATTTATTTTAAAAATGAATTTTGTTGCTTCAAAGTATGAAACAATACGGATACGGCATATCGTTGAGTGATTGGAGTAAATTTTGCAATATACTTGAAATAATATTGGGATGTGCAAATTAAGTGACAAACGGATGAATTTAGTTGAAATAAGAATGCAAAAATATAATCAAGAGGATGACCTTAAATACACATAGCACATGAACTAGTAACATGAGAATGGATCCATGGCTTCATTTGTAAGCTTTTTTATTGCAATTTTATTCTATATATTAATAATTTAAGATTTTATTAATTAATTAAATAATTGTTGTTTATGGTAAAATTATACTAATGAAAATAACAATAAAAATATACTAATTATAAAAATTATACTTATCATTTATTAGAGTTTAATCACATGAAATGGATTCTATGTAAGGGAACAATTTTGTTTTTTAACCATAGGTAATTCAATGGGATTGCACTTCTTAAGCCAAGGCATTGGTTCATAATTTAATGGAATTGCACTTCTTAAGCCAAGGCATTGGTTCATAGAATGACCAAAGCAAAGGGTCTTCTTCCATATTCACTCCAAGAAAGAATAAATAATCCAACAAATAAAGGGTTCTTCCATATTCACTCTAAGAAAGAATAAATAATCCAACAAATAAAGGGTTTTCTTCAACATTCCTTTTCATAAACAAATCCAACATCATGGAATTGCATTCGTAGTGACACTAGATACCTAGAAGATGAGAGCCTATTCAAAAAGATAGGAAATCATACAATGGAAAAGCTTTAGAATATCACAAGGCTATTAAAAAAGTTTTGGAATATATATACATATAAACATGAACGAGTATATTTTGCATTAGAAATTAGTTGCAATTGCGCATAATAATACTAATACATGATAACTCTTCAAAAACATTATGGAAGTTGTTCAAAATTTGAAGTTTAGTGACTATAAAAATAGAACAATCCTTTACCAAGGATTTTGGATAGCTACTACTAGTATAGATTTTGTAAAAACAAGCAAATATCAAGCAAAATTTACAAAACATTAAACATTATTACTGATAAAGGCACGCTGATTGTAAGCTTCCTCTGGTTCTCCGTGTTGGCTTGAAATTTTGATCAACATTCAACATTTCCACATCCTCATGTTGTTGCTACACAATCTCATCTTCTTTTACCTCCATTGCAAACCCAATTGACAACCTTGCAGATCAAATACTAAATCATCAAGAACTTATTGTAAAGCTTCAACATGTGAAAATCTATAAGTCACATCAAACTGACTTGAGCTATTATCATTATTTGACAGTGATTTCACTGCAGAGGACAAGATAAAACTGTATATTACATAAGTGACACCATGAGGGTAGAATTGATTTAGTCACTGCAACAATGGGTGATAAGTGCTCTCACACAAGAAGATCAAAATACAATGATGAATACTTGGTGATGAGTTAGTATAAATACATTATTTGATGAATGGTTTAGTGCTTGGTGGAAGGGATCTCTAATGTCAAGTACCTAGAATCAACATTTTTGTAAGAGGAAGAAACTCTTATACCTTCAGAGAAAACCATTCATAACTTTTTGAGCTAGACAACCAAATGTTCAATCTTTGGTGGAAGGACATTT
The DNA here is from genome assembly GCA_032191745.1 of Picea mariana. Taxonomy (NCBI): domain Eukaryota; kingdom Viridiplantae; phylum Streptophyta; class Pinopsida; order Pinales; family Pinaceae; genus Picea; species Picea mariana. Next base: position 6,339 of record JASDQU010031257.1, on the reverse strand, counting down.
TCCAAATGAATCTAAGGGATATTCACTATGTAATAAGTAGGGCATGAAGTGATGATTCCCCTAATCAATACCAAAAAACATATCTCATTCAAAACATTACGACCAATGAATGGATTATTAGCCAACAAGAAGTTTTCCTAGTCAAAATCAAGTTGGTCTTGGAGTGGTGAAGAGATACCCGAGCGTTGCCCATCATATCAAGATGTAAAATAAATCCAATTTTCATGACTTGACCATGTAGTTCCATCCCCATTTAAGAGGATAACATTCTGCAAGAACTAATAACAATTGCATATGTGAACTTGTCAACATTCAAATCTGTGAGTAGCATCTCATTGAAGAGTTTTATAGATTCTTTAACATTGCATTGTTGAGCATACTCTAAAATCATCATTGTCCATGACACAACATTATGTACTAGCATTAGGTTAAACACTTTCCTTGCATCATATGGAATCCCACATTTTGCATACATATCAAGGAGGGAATTTCCCACAAACACATTACAACCACTCTGATTTGAACTACGATTTCACCATCGTGTTGCTTTCCCACTTCCAGAGCTATGAGATTAGTGCACACTCCAAAAATTGTGGCAAAGGTTATACAATCCCATTTCAAGTCTTCTTTTTGTAAGTGGCCAAACAATTGCAAGGCCTCTCCCTTAAACCTACATCCAAAAAATGCACAAAAGAACTGAACTCGAGACCCTTGAGAATGAAAGAATGAATATGATGATTTTCTTCCAAAGATTTCATGCTAGAACACTCCTTTAGGACACTTGGAATAGAAAAATTCTTCACCCTTATTTTAAAAATGAATTATGTTGCTTCAAAGTATTTATTTTAAAAATGAATTATGTTGCTTCAAAGTATTTTAAAAATGAATTAACCATAGGTAATTCAACGGGATTGCACTTCTTAAGCCAAGGCCTTGGCTCATAGAATGACATAAGCAAAGGGTCTTCTTCTATATTCACTTCGAGAAACAATAAATAATCCAACAAGTAAACTTGGTCTTCTTTAACATTCCTTCTCAGAAAAAAATCCAACATCATGGAATTGCATTCATAGTGACACTAGATACCTAGAAGATGAGAGCCTATTCAAAAAGATAGGAAATCATACAATGGAAAAGCTTAAGAATTTCACAAGGCTATTAAAAACGTTTTAGAATATATATACATATAAACAAGAACGAGTATATTTTGCATTAGAAAGTAGTTGCAGCCACACTGGTCAGCATAATAATACTAATACATGATAATTGTTCAAAAAACATTCTGGAAGTTGTCCAAAATTTGAAGTTGAGTGACTATAAAAATAGAACAATCCTTTACCAAGGATTTTGGATAGCTAGTACTAGTATAGATTTTGCAAAAATATGCAAATATCAAGCAAAATTTACAAAACATTAAACATTATCACTGATAAAGGAATAATGATTGTAATCTTCCTCTAGTTCTCTGTGTTGGCTTGAAATTTTGATCAACATTCAGCATTTCCACATACTCATGTTGTTGCTACACAATCGCATTGTATTTTACCCCCATTGCAAACCTAATTGACAACCTTGCAGATCAGATACTAAATCAGCAAAATCTTATTGTAAAGCTTCAACATGTGAAAAATTTTAAGTCACTTCAAACTGACATGAGCTATTGTCATTATTTGACAGTGATTTCACTGTAGAGAACAATATAAAACTATAGATTGCATAAGTGACACCATGAGGGTAGAAGTGCTTTAGTCACTGCTACAATAGGTGATAAGTGCTCTCACACAAGAAGATCAAAATACAACGATGAATACTTGGTGACGAGTTACTATAAATACATTATTTGATGAATGGTTTAGTGCTTGGTGGAAGGGATCTCTAATGTCAAGTCCCTAATCAACATTTTTGTAAGAGGAAGAAACTCTCATACCTTCAGGGAAAACCATTCATAACTTTTTGAGTGAGGCAACCAAATGTTCAATCTTTGGTGGAAGGACATTTTCTGAATGAATCTAAGGGATATTCATTGTGTAATAAGTAGGGTGTGAAGTGATGATTCCCCTAATCAACACCAAAAAACATATCTCATTCAGAACATTACGACCAATGAATGGATTATTAGCCAAGAAGAAGTTTCCCTAGTCAAAAGCAAGTTGGTCTTGGAATGGTTAAGAGATACTCAAGCTTTTCCCGTCATATTAATATGTAAAAAAAATCCAATTTTCATGACTTGACCATGCATTTTCATTCCCCCTTTAAGAGGATATCATTCTGGTATTTTCATTCCCCCTTTAAGAGGATATCATTCCACGAGAACTAATAACAATTGCATATGTGAACTTGCCAGCACTCAAATCTGCGAGTAGCATCTCATTGAAGAGTTTTATGGATTCTTTAACATTGCCTTGTTGAGCATACTCTAAAATAATCGTTCTCTGTGACACAACATTATGTACTAGCATTAGGTTAAACACTTTCCTTGCATCATATGAAATCCCACATTTTGCATACATATCAAGGAGGGAAATTCCCACAAACACATTACAACCACTCTAAGTGGAACTACTATTTCACCATCGTGTTGCTTTCCCACTTCCAGATCCATGAGATTAGTGCACACTCCAAAAATTGTGGCAAAGGTTATACAATCCCATTTCAAGTCTTCTTTTTGTAAGTGGCCAAACAATTGCAAGGCCTCTTCCTTAAACCTACATCCAAAAAATGCACAGAAGAATTGAAATCGAGACCCTTGACAATGAAAGAATGAATATGATGAATTTCTTTCAAAGATTCTATGCTAGAACACTCCTTTAGAACACTTGTAATAAAAAAATCCTTCACCCCTATACAATCTAGCTGCATAGGAGAAAATAACTTTAATTCCTTTTTACCTTCCCTTGTTGGACACATGTTGCAAACACCTATGCCCATGAGACCATGCATTTTTTTCAAACATTTTGTCAAACACTTGGCATGCATCTGCCAAACTTTTGTATTTTGCATACATGTTGACAAGGTTATATCCTACAAACATTGCTTGCTCAAATCAAGTTTTGGTCATCTGGCCATGACCTTTCTTCCAAATTCCAAAACTTTTCTTTCAACATAACTTTGCAATAAACTACCATATGTGTTAGGGTTTACCAAAATGTCCTATGAGTTCATAGAATACAAACTTATCTACTTTTCCTTTAGTATTCTATGCTTATTACATAGAGGGAAAACCTATCGAGCTATATGTTCTTCCTCAAAATTTTCATTTCAGGTAGTGAAATCATTATGTTTAATTTTCCTATTATTATTGATATTGCAATTCAATAATTTTGAGCTCAGGGTTCTAAAATTCTACGATGGGAAGGATTTTAGTTCATTCAGCAAGACAGATGGTAACACAAGACAAAAATAATTTGTTCTTTTATTCCTTTTGGGCAACATTTGGTGGCCAATGATGCCTAAGAATATCGTTACTCAAGTTTTACTCAACGACATCTTTCTAAGAAAACTACATTCTATTGTTATTGATAACATTTCTTTACTGCCAACTGATATCATTTATTTATTATCCACTATGTGTTGCAGAATCCATTACTTTGCAAAATAAAGTCTCCCATTCAAAATTGTTACCCAACTTATCACCAATGCTATGATGCCTTCCATTTTGATATAAAGGCATTTTGTTCACTAATCTCCTCTAATAAAACAATGGAACTTCTGAACACAAATTAAACCTTATAATCTCATAGCAATAAACTCATATCTACCTGAAAATATATCCAAAACTCACTATTTTTCATAACAATCTCTATTGTTAGGGTTTCTGTAACTCAAATGCTAAGAAAATAATTAATTTCACAATTTATGTTTACAATTTCACTTAGGTATTAAATCAATTAGTTTGCAAGAATATCCAAAGGCCCATCACTCATTCTATAGTGTACACAACATCCTCTATAGCCTCATCGATGGGATGGACCACTTAAGAACAAAAAAATTCTACCTCCAATATTACATAATTATGGACTAGCAACAGATAACTTGAATGATTGGGAGGCAAGTTTTGCACTCTCCCTACTTGGGTTTAAATCCCCAATGAGACATTGGCCTATTATGGTTGTGTTGGAAGGATATACGCCCCTAGGATAAAGATGTCTCTTGTGGTGTTTTTTGGAATCTTGGTCCTATGTTGAGTCATGAGTTTCGTGCCAGGTGTTGGCTTGCGAACTATTAGCAATTAACCTAGAGTTTATAGTGCCAGCCAACCAAATTTTGAACTTGAGTCTTTCTCAAGTAATCCTGACTACCGATTTCCCTAGATCTTAAAATACCATATAAAACATGGATCCAAAACTCCATAAATTCATTTTTCCTCTATTGAAATTGTGTTCCATCTATAACATTTAACTCAAATTTTCATTAAATATATATGTAATAGTTTTTTTTCATAACGTAAATATACCAATTTACAACAACAATTAAACACAACAATCACAAAAATTATACCTACTTATTACTAGAATTGAACCACGTAGAATGGAGACTAGGGAATGATTTTCCTGCCAACCATGGTCAACTCAATGGAGTTGCCATCCCTAAGCTGAGGCCATGGAATGACAAGTGAAGGGTCTTCTCCAATGTTCACTTTCATAAACAATAATAATCCAACATTATGAATTGCATTAATAGTCACGTCAGATACCTAGAAAATGAGATGTGAGTGATGAGGAGAAAAAAACGAGAAGAGATGTCCCCTCCAAAATAAATTTATTTATCCTTTTATGCTCCCCTTGCATGGAATTCTAGGCATCACTTTCTTGGAAAACTCCTCTACACTAATGGTTAAGTGTCATTTTTCTAACTTGAATCATAGTTTGTATTTCAAAAGGTTACTTTTCTAAAAATCGAATTATACTCTAAAGGCAAGGGCATAATGTTTAAGTAACCAAGGAAATGCCATCTCCCCTTCATCTTCTCTCTAACCTATCACCTAATGCTAGTCCATGGTCCTTTTGTCTATCCCATGTCATATTTTTCAATTTATTTGGCCTTGGATCTTGGCCTTAGGCCCTTTCTATGAATCTTTTACATGGTTTCATACATTCACTTATACATTATGCTTACATGTTAGTGGTAACCATGAGTTGCCCTTTCTATGAATCTTTTACATGTTTTCATACATTCACTTATACATTATGCTTACATGTCAGTGGTAACCATGAGTTGGGACCAAGATATAAGTTACATATATATATATATTAAATTACACATTTACATAATCAATGTAAGGGGATGGAAGTGGGAGATTACATGGTCAAACCAACCTTGCTTACATAATTTTGGCTATTTACATGATATACAAGTGGGTTATACATACCAATCATGTATTGATATTGATATCAATTTAAGTTCATAAAATAAAATTAATTTAAGCTTACAAAATGAAGTAGTAAGCTTGTGTATATGCACATATATGGAAGCCAATCAATTTCGTGTATGCACGCACATATATGGAAGTGGTCGACTTCCATATATGCTCATATACGAAAAAATGACTTCTTTCGTAAATGCGCATATACGGAAGTCGACCACTTCCGTATATGTGCATCTACATAATCCACCTTACGTATATGTGGCTTTCGTATATGTGCATATACAAAAGTCAGTCACTTCTGTATATGTGCATATACGAAAGTCGATCACTTTCGTAAATGTGCATATACAAAATCCACCTTCTGTATATGCGCATATACGAAAGTGGTCAACTTATGTATGATGATGATGATTAACGTCCACTAAGACCTAATTGGTCTATTGGACCTTAAGAGGGTAAGTGATTACTTGTGATTCTTTAGAATTTTGTTTCTATGCTTGAAAAGCATTAAGAGAAGCTTTCCAAGATCACCATACTTTTGTTGAGTTAAGAGGTTAGGAAGGTTGGTAGTGTGATCAATATTTTGAAAATGAGATCTAATATGGGTATAGGCTGGACAATCTAAGAGAAAGTGCTTTTCATCTTCAACCTTCTTAGTGTCACAAAGGTGACATACTCTTTCATCCCATGGCGTTTTAGGAATTGACCAACGCCCAGTTTTACTATGGAGCTCGTGAGAATTTATTCTTATCTTAGCAATGCTTATTTTTTTCTTTACACTTGGCAAAACAGATAGATAATTTTGATCTTCTAGATTAGGGTTGATTACATATTTATAATACCTTAATTTTCTTTTTTCCCTCTAACTCTTTATCACACCACATTTTTTCCTTAAATTTTGTTTTGACATTTTTTTTAATAGTATCTTTATTCTGCAAAATGGTTTCTTCCATTATTCCCCAATAGTTTAGCCA
>JASDQU010031253.1:13104-25953 GCA_032191745.1 Picea mariana | reverse complement strand
ATGATTTTATCGAAAAAGATCGAAGTCGTGGTATTTACTTCACTCAAGATTGGGTATCTATGCCAGGTGTCCTGCCCGTAGCTTCAGGAGGTATTCATGTTTGGCATATGCCTGCTTTGACCGAGATCTTTGGGGATGATTCCATACTACAGTTTGGTGGGGGAACTTTGGGACACCCTTGGGGAAATGCACCTGATGCAGTAGCTAATCGAGTTTCTCTAGAAGCTTGTGTACAAGCTCGTAATGAAGGACGACGAAGTAGATAGGGTGGTTATTCAACTGTGTCTTACTGCTCACCTTGTATTTCAATAGTACTTCTCTGTATAACCATCTCTCTTGGCTAAAGACAAGAATGGTGGCGTATGACATGTCCATCTGTAGAGTTCCCTTCAATTTTGCAGCCCATGACTTGGATAATAACATGCCAAATTTAGGGGGAATATTAGCCATGACCACGTCCATAACCAGATTCTTAGAAGGGATTTGAGCCAGTGACACAACCAAATCTTTGACCAGACCCAAACATTTCACTTTCCTTGAATCAAAAGAAAAAAGATCCTTATAGGGCCTGGTGATGTCCAAACCCAACTCATCCATGATCACTTTGGGCATGAGATTGTGTGACACGCCTGAATCCACCATGGCGTTATGCAAGTTCATGTCATGGACCTTGAGACTGAAATAGAATGGGGGAACATCCTCAGTATCTCTTGTCTCCTCCATGCACAGACCAAACAAAATGGCAGGGTGATCATTGTGGATGTTCAAAGTGTCAGGAGTACCCCCCATATTTAGCATTTTAATAATCTGATCTCGATATTCTCCTTTCTTGATGACTTCATTGAAAGGGAAGAAGATTTTAATCTTGGCCATTTCGTTCTCAAAGTTAAAAGGGGGAGAGACTTTTTCTACCTCTTTGACGCACGTCTCCTGAGAGAGTGAGAGGAGAACAATTCCCATGATGCATGTGGGATAAATTGGACTAAGTTTGTAAAATTCCATAGGCATGTAAAATACTAGGACTTCCCGAGAGGTCACCCATCCCAGTACTACTCTAGCCCGAGCATGTTTAATTGCAGAGTTTTAATGGGATCTAGTGCATTAATGATATGTTGTAGGCATGTACATAAGACCATTACATGATGTCTGTAATTAACAAATGAAGATAACATTACATTCCATTCTCCACCAAAAGGGTGAATGTCATGGTTTAGGTCCATAAGTTTTATTTCCATCCATCGAGGAAAATTTCTGCTGGAGTACACTCCGAGTTGGAAAGTTCATTCTGTGGTTCTTCTTGTAGTTTTTAAATCCCGAGGATTTGCTCCCTTTCTTCTGAAATTTTGAACCATTCTTTTGTTTCCAGTCTCCACGAGACTCTGCCCGATGTCCATATTGCTCATGACAATATGTTTCCTTTCGTATAGTATCTTCTAAGGTCTTTGGTTCGTCAAACTCGATTCGGTTCCGATATTCCTTGGGAAGCCCACTGATGAAGTGTTGTGCCTTCGCCTTCTCTGCTTTGATGTAGGGTACGTACCTTAGTAAGTCAAGGAATTTGTTGACATATTCCTCCATTAAATATTCATGAGAGTTGCTTATCGGATTGTATTGTTTGTTTTCCATTTCTCTTGTCATCCTCTTTCTTTAATATATTGCAGTTTTTTAGGATCATAATTGCCATTGATTTATGGATTCATGAACAAAGAGGATCTATTGTAGCTTTCCCATTAAATCAATGTTTATTGTCTAAGCAATCTTTAATCTGTTTGCAAAAAGGATCTTTGTACGACATATGTTCTTTCTTTTGTCATATTCTCTATGCTTCTACCCATAATTATATAAAACTTTTATCTAGTATACAATTTAAATTCCTTTGATTTGTAGGATGTTATGACTCCATGCCCAATGGAATGCCTCTATATAAAGTTTGTTGACCTCTCCCTTTGTTACTCAGTCTTGTTGATCCACTCAAGTATAAACTTTATTTAACCATTTATATTCTAATGGGTACTAGGCTTACACCTACTGTTATCACATATGTTGATAAGGAGGGTGTTTTCCTAAGAAATGACCCCCTTTGGAGAAAAATGGCAAGAAGTGGGTCAAACAACCACTTATCCTAAGTTTGAGGCACAAGAGCACATTGTGCTAAGCAACAAGCAGATCTGGGCGGCCAAAATCTGCGTGCTCAGATCTATGTCGCAGGTTCAATTCTGGACCCCCCCCGCCTTTCTGCCTTTAACGGGAGGGGGGGGGGTTCGATATGGTGGTTTTAGATTTTGGGCCCCTCACTATCATGGTGCTTCCTCATGNCCTACCACCTACCCCCCTCAATATAACCCTTACCTCCTCCCCTTACCTATCCCGCCTCCTACTGACATTTGTCTCCTGCTCCATCTCTCACCTCTGCCCATCACTTCCTCCACTCCCACTCCCCATATCGTTATGTCACATATGCCCCCACATCATTGCCCCATGCCACTCCACCTCTGACTTGTCCCAGTGTAATGCGCACATCTTCCTTCGCCTACACTTTCCATGTCACCCTCCACCTGTCTCTCCCGACCACAAGGGTGACCCTCGTCTCACCTTCACAATGTTGGCACCATCGTCCCCACCAAAATTCTTGTCCACATCCGCCAACTGGGTCCCCTCGTAGTAGTCCAATGAAGTAGCAACAACCAAGGGAAGGCCACCACGTTGTTTAGGAGCAGAGTTGGCTTGGGCCTCTCTGATCCCAAGTTAGAAGTTAATGCAAATGCGAAAGGTGGGTGAGACATCGCCTCCTTCCATAAATACAAGACCAGAAAGGGACAAAGCGCAAAGGTAGCCTATCATTCCGGATTGATAGAGATTGTGTCCAACAGAAGACTTCATGGACAGTCTAACCAACGTATGGATGCGCAGCTTGACAGAGAAGCTCATCAACATAAAGCCTTGAATTTATGACATGATTGCATTTCAGGCAGCTCGAGCCAGTTCTAAGTATATGTAGGCATTTTTTCCATTTTGTTAGTATCGATGGTAGAGCTAAGCTCCCAATTATAAATTTTTAGCGAGGCATCTGGTTCTCTGGTTATACACTGATATTTGAGACTTCTTGTTTAATGGTAGCCAACCTCTTCCTTACTCTTTCTTATGACTCTTAAATCCCGGGCATGGATGATCCAGTTCGTTGTTGTAATGACTATATAATGTAGGTTTGATTATATTGGTTTTTGCAACATTTTAAGTTTCTTGGAGTTTTCAGATCTGAGAGGATATCCTATCTAAGAATTTTCCTCCAAAGTTTGTTGGAAGACCGAATGTCCAGAGCAGACTTTCATTCCTCTCTCATTTTTTCTCCATCTACTCACCACTAGGCAACTTACTGGCCTAAGTTAGATCAAGACCTCACCTAGCTCTGTATTTCCAACCCAGTTTTTTGAGTTAGAACGATATTATTCTAAGTTTACTCCCATATGGTCACCCTTTATAAATAACATGTGACATATAAACTGATGGGTATTGGGCTTACTCCTGCTGCAATCCAAGAGTGACTTCTGGTGCTAACATTTTCTGGTGCCACTACCGAGGACGAAGTTGAAGATTTTCCCTGGGATTGAACGACATTGAGCCTATGATTCTGAAGGTGCATTAGGCATCAGAGCCCTCCAAGATTGCTACTATGCACCTGGCGACTCCATTGTGACGAATCCACTGGGGAACCTACTATTTCAGTTGTGGCTTCCAGAGGTAGGCATATGAGGTCTACCCCTCAGTTTCCCTTGAAAAAACCTGAAAGACTAGGTAAACTAGCAATAAAACACACGCAAAGGCCATTTCAATTGCTCCTTCCCGCCTATATTCAGCAGGCTCTTATACCTAAACACCAAGCTTGATCAAATGGATCTTAAATGGGCTATGACTCTCCAACGGGATCTGACTCCACTCAATTCACAGGTTCTGGGCCTGTTCCTCATCTTTATCCTGATCTATCTCATTCTGTATATTGGAGCTTGCAACCACATCAGTAGTTGAGGAATGTTGTTCATCTATATCCTTCGGTAGATAGATGATATCCTTCGGATAATAGATAATCTCCTTCGGTAGATTCTCTTTTACCTTTGGTCTCCTGATGTTGCAACCTGGTCTAGACCCAGGAATTTAGAAGATTTTTTCACCCCAGGCTTTACCATCCCTTCTCATATTACTGTTGCTACTATTGTGCCCACACCAACCTTTGTTCCCTTAAGCCTTGTAGCCTTTTCTTCAAATTCTCTGTTGATCCCTTTTCCTCTTGCAAGCTCATTTCTAGTCTCCCTAGGTCAAACCCCTTATCCCCCTAGTTCTCCTCCACCTAATATCCCTATCGCAGTTGCTCATCCCCCTATAAATAGAATGTATGCCATAGTGCCTATGAGGTATACCCCTCTAGTCTTACCTCAGCCCATGAATCCTCTCCCTGTTGGAGATTACTTGAAGTATATGCCTAAATTCACTAGAGAGGAGGACATAACTACTAAAGAGCACCTTGTTGCCTTCTACAGTTATGCAGACAACTTGAATATTGAAAATGAATATGTATAGATGAGGGTATTCGTCCAAAGTATTGATGGTGAGGTGAGGAAATAGTTTAGGGGACATACCCCTAGATCTATTGTTGGGATTGAAGCTCTAGATAATTCCTTATTGAGACAGTGGGGAGACAAAAAATATTTCATGTATTATATGACAGAGTTTGGGTCCTTGAAGAGAAAGGAAGGAGAGTCTGTATCTGACTTCTCCAAAAGATTCAACAAAATGTACAATAAGATCCCTGCTGAAATAAAACCCTCAGAAGCCTCTACCAAAATCACTTATGCTAGTGCCTTTGACCCCGAGTTTTGCCTCCTGGTCAGAGAAAGAAGAGCTACCTCCTTGGCTAACATGCAATATGCAGCCCTAGAAGTAGAATCCAATGTGTTAGCAGTTAATAGGCTTAGAAGCAAAACTGACAGAGACAAGGGAAGAGGGAGATCTGAAGCCTCAACCTCTGGTTCTTGTATAGCTCACCCTCAAGTAAATGAATTGACCAAGATGGTAAAGTATTTGTCTTTAGTGATGGGGAAAATTAAAATGGAAGGGAAGCAGACATACAAAAATCCCCAAAACATTGATAACAAAGGAAACTTCAGAAGGCCGAACAACAATGCTCCTAAGATCATACAAAGGGAAAGAGATAGAAATGATCAGAAAATTCAAACTCCTCTCCAAAATAACCTTGTTGAAGAGATTGACCCTGAAATTCACTATATTGGAGACACCTCCCCTTTTCCCCATTGGACTCAATCCGCCTATGAGGAGTCCCTCATGAACAATCAAATAAATGAGCTGAGTAAGGGGGAGAAAGCCAATAATAGTCCCAATAAATATAACCTCTAGTAAAAGAAGAAAGAAGGGAAGTCTGACATCCCTAATCAACCTCTCATAGCATAGAAATCGGTTAAGCATGCAGAAAATGTCGCCAAGGAAAAGAAAACTTAGAATCCCTCGCCAATAGCCAAAGACCCTGTCCCAGAGGTGAGAGAAATTCTGAAGCCTCCTTCCTCCTTTAACTTTGAGCATGAAATTCAAAAAATCAGAATTCATGTGCTCATTTCAGAGCTAGTAAAACATGAAGATTTCAAAAGGTCCCTCTCTAAGCTACTATAGCCTAAACCATCCTGCCATTCCACAGACTCAGTGAATCTCCAAGATGAAAAACTAGCAGTCATCTTAGGTCCTATGGTAGAAGATAGAGATGACTCATCCCCTCCCTTCTACACATCACTGAACATACCTGATAAGGTGCTGCATAATTGTCTGATGGATTCAGGGGCTTCCCATAATCTCATGCCTGGATTTTTCATGGAAGAACTCGGGCTGGAATTCACAAAATATTATCATGATTTGTACTATTTTGATTCAAGGAGGGTGAAGTGTCTTGGGGTCATCAAAGATTTGGTGGTAACCTTGTTCCAGCTACCCATGAAAAGTGTGGTCATGGATATCGTGGTAGCTGATGTACCTCCCAATTCGAGCATGCTATTGTCAAGATATTGGATTAAAAGGCTTGGGGGAACACTGCAAATGGACCTCACATATGCTACCATTACAGTCTTTGGAAGGGAGCACATAAGACTATACATAAAAGCTCAGCTGGCCTACATCATTAGTGATAAGAAACACCCCACCAATCACCCTATTTTCACTCTAGATACTAACTTGGGATCTAGCTTGTTACAACTCACTAATGCCCCTGAATCTCCCCTTAAGATCAGAAAGCAGTCCCCCACCCTACTTAAAGATTCTCCTCCAACTACTATTGTATGGAAAATGTTCTTTGATGGAGATTCTTCGAGAGAAGGTGATGGTGCTGGAGTAGTCCTTGTTTGCCCTGTTCAGGAAACTATATCTCTGTCATACAAGGTAGAGTCTGAAGCTACCAATAATGTGGCAAAGCACGAGGCTCTTGTTTTGGGCTTAAGGGCTGCAAAATACATGGGAATTAAATAAGTATCTTTGTTTGGGGATGCTGAGTTGATTATTCATCAGATCAGAAATATTTATCAGGCCAAACACCCATGGCTCAGGAGTTACAGAAATGAATTATGGGACCTCATTAACAATTTTTTCTCGGCCTTCAACATTTCATTCATCCCTAGAGAAGAAAATACAGTGGCTAATTCCTTAGCTATTTTAGCAAGCAATTTCAGAGTCCCTCTGCCACCCAGTCTTAGGTATGATATAGAAGTGAAATACAGTCCCTCCATACCTGACAATGTCAAACAATGGAAGGTTTTTGAGGATGACCTTGAAATCAAAAGATTCCTGAAGACTGTTGAGGAATTCTCTGCATTGCACATTGATCAAGACCCTGCTTCTGAAGCCGATCCCTATGCTGATAACTTTCTGAACAAGATTTTTGATCATCATATTGTTCAGTTGCCTAGCAATCACATCCCCAAAGGGCTGGTTCCTTTGGAAATTCTTTTTGATAGAAATGATGTGGAAGTAAAGGATAAAATCTCATAGGATGATGCTGATGTGGCTTAGTGCAATATTGGCATAGAGGAGAAGCCAAAGTTTGTCAAGCTATCTAATAGCTTGTCAAAGGAATAGAGAACCGAGTATACTGATATATTAAAAGAATTTTCTGATGTGTTTTCTTGGACCTATGAAGACCTCAAAACATATGACATCAGCGTTATAGAGCACAAGATTCCATTGAAGGAAGAATCCAAACCATTTAGGAAGAAGTTGAGACAGATAAATCCTATGTTACTTCCTATCATGGAGAAGGAGGTAAGGAAGCTATTGGATTCCCAGATCATTGTCCCCTTGAGATATTCTGAATGGGTAGCCAACTTGGTCCCAGTGAGAAAGAATAATGGAGAGATCAGGCTCTGTGTCGACTTCAAAAATCTGAATAGGAGCTCAAAGAAGGACAATTACCCGCTGCCAAAGATGGAACACATATTGCAGAGGGTAATTGGTGCATCAAGGGTATCCATGATTGATGGCTTTTCCAGCTACAATCATATATCAGTCCTACCTGAGGAAAGAGATTAAACAACCTTCACCACTCCTTGGGGCACATTCATGTATGCCAAAATGGCTTTTGGATTGATGAATGCAGGGACAACATTTCAGTGAGCCATGGGCATCACCTTCATTGGAGAAACAGATAAATTTGTGGTCATCTTTCTGGACGACATAACAATCTTCTCTATATTTGATAAAGAGAACTGCTATCATCTGAGAAAGGTCTTCTTAAAATGCAGAAGTCTTGGTCTCTCTTTAAATCCCAAGAAATCATTGTTTTCCATGAAGGAAGGGAAATTACTAGGGAACATAATATCAGCTGAGGGAGTCAGAATCAACCCTAGGAGGGTGGAGGCAATCCAAACCTTATCACTCCTAAGGTCCAGGAAAGAAGTCCAGTCTTTTCTGGGCAAGATTAACTTTCTGAGGAGGTTTGTTTCCAAATTTGTTGAAATGGTGAATCTCATAACAACCATGCTCAGAAAGGGAAATGAAGTAAAATGGGTTGCCGAGTCCATAAATTCTTTTGAACAGATAAAGAAAGCATTGATTGAAGTGCCTGTGCTTATCAGTCCTGATTACTCAAAAGATTTTATAATTTTCTCTTTTTCTTCATTTGATATAGTCGTAGCTGTTTTACTACAGAAGAATGTTGAGGGATTGGAGCAACCTATCTTCTTTTTTAGCAAGGCATTGAGGGATGTAGAGATTAGATATGACATCATGGAAAAACAAGCCTATGCATTGGTGAAATCCCCAAAGGCTTTCAGGATCTATGTCCTTCATTCAAGGATTATTGCATATGTCCCTTTAGCTGTTGTGAAGGACATTTTCATTTAGATGGACATAGATGGGAGGAGGAGCAAATGGATTCCTAGAATCCTTGAGTTTGACCTGGAAATAAATCCCACCAAGCTAGTTAAAGGTTAGGGTTTAGCCAAGCTATTGGCTGAATCCAATTGTAAGGATTTGGGGGTTAACTTAATCAATGTTTGCTTAGAAAATCAGCAGACAGAGTTGTCTAACAAAATCTCTCGGGATAGCTTACCACTAGCAGAATGCACCTGGTATGGAGATATATTATATTTTCTGCAAGAATTAAAGCCCCCTGATGGAATGGGGAAGAGCAAGGAAAGATATTTAAAGATGAAAGAAATCAGATATTGCCTTATTGACCAGGTCTTATATTGGAAGGACCCTCTAGGAGTGCTTCTGAAATGTTTAAACCCACATGAGGCCCAAAGGATTATGTTTGATTTTCATAGAAACCTATGTGGGATGCATCATTTCTGGAAGACCATAGACTACAAAATTCTTAGGGATGGGTACTAATGGCTCACTTTATTCACTGATGTTTGCAGAAAGATTAGAGCCTACGTCAAATGTAAAAAATTATCAGGAAACTGGTGCTCCTCTGCTAGATCATCAACACCCTCTATCAATGTGACTGACTGATACATCTGAGTATCCACTAAGACTGATGAAGTGGATCTCTGATGGATCTCCTCAAGAGAATCATCTATCCTAGACTCTGATTCTTGAAGGGCGGTCTGTGTGCCTGTCAAGAATCCTTGAGTGCTCTCCAAATCCTGAGTGAGTTGGTCCATCTCTCTATGATGCCTTAGCGCTTATGGACATAACAATTCCTGATGTCATCATTAGAATTTTTGTGAGAACCTTCAAAGGTGAAGCAACGAGGTGGTATCGCTTGCTTCCTAATGATAGTATCCCAGATTGGGGCACTATGATCCAAGAATTCAAGAAACATTTCCAGGGAGTGGATGATGTGGCTTCCCTGCTCAGGGATTTCCAAATTTTCCACCATCTTTGTGGATACTAGATTATCAATGCTTCCACTGTCAACTATCACCTTGCATACCCTATCCTTGGTCTTCCAGGAAGTCTTAAATAATTTGTTCCTCTGGACTGGAGAAAGTTTAGTGACTTCAACCTCGAAGATCGCAAAGTCTATAACACGCTCACCCCACATAAGTACCTGAACATTACTAAGGGGAATAATTCGAAGATAATCCCCCAGTCGTGGACCATGAATCTCACGCAGTCCACCCTGCTGAATGTCATGAAGATTCCCCACTTCGAAAGACACCAGGAGATGAATGCATGTTTCAAGTTATTGTTGTCTTGTTACCATGGAAGTTATTTGTGGTTAAACCACCGCATAATAGTTGATCTTATGTTGATCAATCAAATCACGAGATTGAGTATGCAAGGACCTGATCCACAAGAGTTTTACCCCGGAAAATCCATGGATCGCACTCTAGCATAGAGGATCAAGGACACCTGCGGCGGTGTTGAGAAGCAAAAGCAAGGATAGAAGTTAGCTTCTATCTAGAGTGGCGCAGTGTGCCTCACCTATTTGTTGATTACAGGGAAGTTAGTAAGAAAGAACCGACCTACCCAAGTCATTGTTTTTGTAGTTGACCTTGCAGGGAAGTGTGCGGAAGGCCTTCAGATGAACTAGGTGAAGTAAATGGTGAACCAATTATAACTCAAGTACAGAGAAGGACAAGATCAAGGATATGAATCTCATTTCAGTTCTCTCTTGATCTTTATAGATTTTATTGCCTGGGATATGATGGAAGGTATGACCTTCCTAGACATTCATCCTTTTGAACCACTAGCCGCAAAGTTCAGTACGTTGTGGTATTCAAGCGACATGAATAAACAATGGCAGTCAAATGTTGTTTTTTATACCTACTACAATCAGCTAAAGATAGCCATACAATCTGAGCCTCGCATGACTCCAAACACTCTACATCGGTTCTTTCCTTTGATGAAGTTCAACATGGAACGACATTTTATTTACATCACAGTGCACAACGAGGAACACAAGCAACAACTTCAATCCTACTATAATTTGATGGAGGAGGACTTGGAGGAGATCACTAAGGACTAGTCAGTGGATCTCCTTATTCTAGCAAACCCTGCAGAGCTATCCAACATTGACAGCCCAGAAACTGGGCAGGATACACCCGAACCTAGCAGAACAAAGAAGACTGACGAAGTCTGAGATCAATCTTGGAGAATATTTTTTCATCTTTCAGCTGGTCAATGAGGTCATCGATCCTTGGCAAAGGATACTTATTCTTCATAGTTACCTTGTTCAATTGCATGAAGTCAATGCAAAGTCTCAATGTTCCATCCTTTTTATTCACAAATAATACTGGGGAACCCCAAGGTGACACACTTGGGCATATATACCCCTTCTTCAGAAGCTCTTGAAGTTGCATTTGAAATTACTTCAATTCTAGTGTACTCATCCTGTAAGGAGTCTTCGATAATGGGGTTTCTCTAGGCATCATATTGATGGAGAAATCAATGTCTCTTTTAGGGGGTAATCCTGGTATTTCTTTAAATTCATATTCAAACTCTTCTAGGAATGCATAATATTCAATATTTCACACCTTATCTTTAGGTGTCTCTTCCATATGTGCTACAAATATTTGACACCCCTTTCTGTAACTTTTCTTCAGTTGCAATGTTGGAATTTCTCTGATGGTTACTGCCCTGGTAATTCCTTGTATTATCCTTAGGTTCCCTTCCTCATCCAAGCAAGTAAATGCCTTATTATAATAGTCTAGGATAACATGGTGTTGGTCCAACCAATCCATACTAATTAGGCAGTCATAGGAACCTGAAGGTATGTTGTTCAAATATTCCCTGGTGCTCAGTCCATTCATGTCCATTGGAAATTCCTTAACCATCTCATTAATTTTTCTTTTAGCTCCAATAGCCAGCTGCACCAACCAATATTTTCCAAGATTGCTTCTTGGAAAATGAAATCTTTCCACCATATTAGGATCTATATAACTATGACTAGCTCTTGAATCAATTAAAATAGCAATGATTTTGTTGTTGATCTTACCTTCCACTTCAATCATATGTGACTGAACCTTAGCTTTCTTGTTGTTCGAGGATGCATATATCCTAGGTAAATTTCTGCCCAAGTCCTTCACTGTATCATCTTGCTATACATTGTGAACAATCCTCACTTTTTCACCTCTGTGAGGGAAATATTTGTACATATGGTCTCCCCCACAACCCTAACATTGAATAGGTGGTTTCCTTGGTATTTTCCCCACTGTCTCAGTCATTTTAGGTTCTGTAGAGGATGGTTGTCCCTGAGGATTATTTATGAAGAATGGTGGCTTAGTCCCCGTCTTCCTTTGTTCCATTTTTTTTTCTTCTTGTCTTCCCAATCTTTTTGGAAATTTGGTCTTCCTTTATGCTGATCATAAAGCAATTTAGCTCACCTTATGGTATCCTCCAATGTTTGGGGATCATCATATTGTTGTTGGAAGATTGGTTGTTGTCATTGATGTCAACCCTAGTCATGGGTTTTGGACCACAAGATTGATGAAGGTATTTGGACATGAAGGAAAATGCACACCAAGATACAACACCCATGGATGTATAGTATACATCATGTTGTTTCCGGTGGTATGTGGCACGTCATGTGGATCCTCATGGTTGAGTAGAAATGAATTTTTGAAGATGACAAAGTGAATTGTACATGTAGGCCCTAAAGATAATTAAAGAAAAGAATTACAAAATAAGAAAGTGTCAGATCGGCCCACAAGTCCATCCTAATAATGTACCCATCACATCTACTCACCCAAGAATACAGATCCCTGCTGGCCAAACACAACCAGCTGGAGGGAAACCACCATCCGACGCACCTTTTCCTCCTAGAGGATTACTGTTCCATGGTGGACCTACCCCTTCCGGGGGGCAGCCCCCTTTTCATCCTTCTCCTGGAGGGCAACCTCCGTCTGCCAGTCATACCCCGGCCATAAACCCACCACTGGCAGGGGGGGCAAACCCCGTTGGTTGGAAACCCTTCACATCCCTGGAGAGTATCTTCAGGAGGCACTTTCACTCAACCCCATGTTGGGGGGAACTCTTCCAATAACCCATTAGGAGGGGTACCCAATCCTAGTCCTTCTGGGACATCTTACCCACAATCTCATCCGGGTGGCATCCAAAACACCACCTGGATAGTTAACTAATATTTTATTTTTTATTTTTCATTTTACATTAAGTGTTTTTCCAATTTAATTTTTCCAATTTAATTTGACTAGAGATCCACCTAGTTACTCTTTATAAAATGACATGGATATAACATATTATTCATATTATTCACTCGAAACTGCAAAGTGAAACATGAATACCTACATTTCCTAATTAGCATGCTCTTTATTAATAGAAACAAACTGATTTTGTACCATAGTTTTTAAATGTATACATTTAATCCATATGCCCTTGTTTATAAATTAATAA
>JASDQU010031252.1:0-22289 GCA_032191745.1 Picea mariana | reverse complement strand
AAAGGATATGCCCAGTACGTTCTGATTGTGGATGGTATGAAACATAATTCGCTCAGTTCAAGTCAAAAGTGTGACAGAGGCAGTGAAGATGTGCTCACATCCAAAGAATGTAAGGTAAAGGTAAACTCAGGAAAAATGGTGAATAAAAATATAAGGGCAAACAATAATGTTGATGTTGAATCCTCCCTTGCAAGTAAAGAAGAAGATTCAGATACAATAAAATAATGCTCAGTCAACATTTAGCCCACGAAAGAAGTAGGAGAAGAACCATGTCATAAACATGAAGCATAAGTCTTGAAGGTTGAGAAGGCAGACACCCAAATCAAGTTCTTGAGCAGATCCATGACTCTGGACAAGGTCTTGGATAGCCAGAGATCACCAAATGACAAATCCGATATTGGACTCAACNAAGAAACCTGATATAGGTCCTTCATTTGTGAGAAAGAAAAGTAGGCGTGAGAGTGGGTGTAGCAATTTTCTCTTGTGATTGAACATGGACATAAAATCCCTGGATTGAATGCATCATGGAAGAAAAATGAAAATTGCAGTAATAGAGATCGATGAAATTCAATGGGGAGATCCAAGGGCTCTTTAAAAAGTACAAGCTACAATTTCACAGTGTTCAAGTAGGACAACAACATTTTGATGTACAATATGATGTACATGACATCCTATAGAGACAACAAGAGGAAAGACCTTGTCAAGGAAAGTTAACCTTTGAGGAACAAAGGAGGAAAATAGTCAGAAGTAGAGAGATAACAGTGACAGGGGGAGTCATCCACTCATGAGAAGATTGATAAAGGAGTCTGAGTAAGAGAGGTGAGCAATTTTGAATTTTTCACAGAGGATACAGCGGAAGCTGAAGATGAACATGTCCAAGAATCAAAAAGAGAAGACTCTGGTTCAGATACAAATATTCTGCAGGACTCAAATGAAAGATTCCATCCAGTCAGGGGGAGTTTGAATTGATTTAATATCTGATACCTTCTAAAATACTGCAACAGATTAGGGGGAGCATGTTCTCTTTGACATTGATGTCAAAGGGGGAGAAAAGAATCTGGGTGCCTTTTTTTCCATCAATGCCAAAGGGGGAGATTGTTGGAAATGTTTAACAGGTAGCATATGCTTGTCATTGATGGAAAGTATAGCAATGAAGATGGCATGAATACAGGAAGAATGTAACATACGGGAACCAGAAGTATTTTGGGAAGAAGCTGCAGAGCCACCTCGATAAGATCATAAGAGATAGTGTAGAGGATGTTTGGTATGTTTTACAGGTAGCGTAATCTTGTCATTGATGGCAAGAACAACAGTAATGATGGCTTGAGTACAACATCGATGATCAATAGACAAATAGAAGATAATTCCAGGAAGATCGAATGATCGAAGGTAACGCTGGCAAGTACAACAGTGAAGATGGCAGGATCAGAGTGTGCATCGATGGAAAAATAGGAACAACGTAAGATCAGGAGGAATTAGCGCAGAGTCGAATGTAGTGCGTAAGTGTGCACCAGGGATGAGGTTAACTCATGACTAAAGCTAAAGGGAGATAGCATACTTAGGATCACAGGCGGATCAAAGGTCGAGGCCTTTGACACTTAGAAATTCTTCCAAGTAAGAAGGATGTGTAAGCTTGGAGGAGAAGCGTCAGTGATCATTGGATCCCATCCCGAATTCTCAATGACCGTCAAATCTCAATGTAGACAAGAGGAGAGCACAGATATAGAGGATAGATCTCGGGCGTTAGATCTGAGCGTAGGGTTCGACCACCATTGGATTGAGGAGAACCTGCACGTTCTTTAAAGTGCAAGGAGTAGAGGGCTCGCAAATCCCGACAACATGAGGGCCACCAGATCTGAATAAAGACAAGAAGAGAGTGCTAAAGAGGAGGATAGATATCAGGCGTCAGATCTGAGCATAGGGTATGACCACCATTGGATTGAGGAAAACCTGCATGATCTTTAAAAGCGCAAGGAGTAGAGGGCTCACAAATCCCGAAAGCAGGAGGATTGTCCATCTTAGGGGGTTATATGGACTGTTGATCCAAGACCATTTCGGGGTTTCGAGGATCAAGTGTTGGAGATGTCAAAGAATATTGACATCAAGAATCCCAAAATCACGATGTTTGAAATCTCGACTGAATCTGAACCGTCAGATCAAGATGTGATCTAGACCGTCGACCCGACTCACGTCAACAGACCACGTCAGCTAGGAACACGTGGCACAGCCAAGTAATGACAAGTGTTAGACTAATTCAACATTTCAGGCACATGTAAGTCACGAATCAGAGTGACACGTGGCAATATTCAAGACGTGTCAATCCACGTGTGACGTCAGTAGTTGGACACCACTTCGGAGTTTCAAGGATCGCGTGTTGGAAATGTAAAAGAAACAATGCAATAGGAATCCCAATTTCACGATAAGAAAAATCGTGACTTAAATCACAGCCGTTGAATCAAGATCAAATCTGGACCGTTGATTCCAGTCCATGTCAGAGTTTCGAGGATCGAGTATTGAAGTTGTCAAAGAACATTCACCATAGGAATCTCGATTTCGTGATATGTGAAATCGCGATGTAATCTGAGCCGTTAGATTAAGGTTCAGTCTGGACCATTGATTCCAGTCCTTGTCAGAGTTTTGGGGATCGAGAGTTGGACATGTCAAATATTATTGACATCAGGAATCCCGATATCACGATATGTGAAATCACAATGTAATCTGAGTCGTCAGATTAAGGTTGAATCTGGACCGTTGATTCTAGTCCTTGTCGAATTTTCGGGGATCGAGAGTTGGACATGTCAAAGATTATTGACATCAGGAATCTCGATATCGCGATATGTGAAATCACGACATAATCTGAACCGTCAGATCAAGTGCTGATCGGAGGGCTATTGATGCACGACACAATGAAACTACCAGAAACCATTGATGGCGTTTGCTAGAGAATTCGAAGAGACCCCTGTGTGATCGTCAAAGGAGATGAAGAGTCTCCAAGATTCTTCCAAGTGAAGGAAGACTATTCTTAGAATGGATTGACAGATGGATGAGCGTGGAAGCTTGTAACTGAAACAGAGAAGGTGAGCTCGACTGTCACAGAGAAGACGAAGAGTCTTAACTGCCAGAGAGGCTGAGGAATCTCAACATAACATCCAGTGATGCTGAACGTGTGGGAAAACGGCTAGAGAAGATGAAGAGTTACGATGATGATCATGCAGAGCACTCGAGAGGTGGAGGATAACGGCGCAGAGTCAGCATGTAGAGGCATTGTGAACATTGCATGCACAAGGTGCACAGAAGCGATAAATACACGGTATAGAGAAGAGATGGGGTTGTTTTTGTTGTTGGAGTTGTTGTGGTCACTGTGTAGAAGGATTGACGTGTGAGCAAGGAGGCAGAGCACAGGAGCAAAAATACACAGTAGAGGAAGGTTGCATTGAAGGGACATGGTGTAGAGAGTATAAATGGTAGAAGAACAGACAACGCAAGTCATTTGTGCAGGAAGGCAGTGAGGCAGATAGAGTAACAAAATGCAGAAGAACAGTGATGAGTCTGGTAAGCCATTATTGAACATTATATCACTGTAATAAGTTTTAGTAGCAAAGAATTATGTTTAAGGGTGGAAGGGAGGTGCTTAGGAGGACTGTTGTCCTCAGAGGTTCAAATGGGTGCTTGAACACAGGGAGTTGTAGCTTCCATCTGGTTGCAGTCAGAGAAACTAGGGTGGCAGGGTGGTGCAAGGGAGAACTCTTGTTCTATGTGATACAGGTTGGTTGTTGTATGATTGGAAGTTGGTGCTTCCATCCAGTTGGTGCTAGAAACACTCAGGGAGTTGGTGCTTCCTTCTAGTTGGTGCTAGAGAAACCAAGGAGTTGGTGCTTCCTTCTAATTGCTGCTAGAGAAACCAGGGAGTTGGTGCTTCCTTCTAGTGGGTGCTAGAGAAAACAGAGAGTTGGTGCTCTCATCAAGTAGCAGCTTGCAAAACAGAGGTTGTAGCCTCATTATGAGTTGGTGCTCATATGTATGATAATGTAAAGAATGTAACTATTACTTATCATATAAAGAAAAAGAGGTTTTTACCCTGTATGGGTTTCCTCGGGAAATATTTGTCTTTGTGTTTCCCTTATATGTGACTGATGTTGAATGTGCCATTGTTTATTTCCCTGCATTAATGTGATCATCATTCAGTGTTTCTGCAAAGAGTTTAAAAGAAGCATAATTGTTTAAGCACGATAACCACTGATTCACCCCCCCCCCCTCTTAGTTGTCCAACAATAAGTGTGATATCCTTTATTATGCTGTCCTCATTCTCAATAAAGAAGAGAAATAACCCAGATAATTGATCAACAAAGGGAGAGTGAGATCCATTCAACCAATTTTTCAACATGTTAATCAACAAGAGGGTCGGGTTTGTTGTAGGTATGTCAAACAAGCTTCCCATAACAAGTGGATCTTAGAAGCCTGAGGGGAAAGTTACTTTTTGGTTTCTTGGAAACTATATTTATGTATATATGATTAGTGTTGCAAAAAGCATGGTTTTGTTAGCTAACCTATATGAGGTTTAAATTCTTTTGTGCAAAGGAATTGTCCTCTAAACAATCTATAATGAATAAAATGATGTTGGAAAGAAACAAAATTTCCAAATCAATGGCATCCATGATCAGGTTGTATGGAGGTCTAGGATTTGTAGTGTTATTTCTATTCTACCACATCACAAAATAGTGAACACAATATAAATGAAAAACAATACCCTCGTATACTGATTAGAAAATTAAAACGAAGCGAGAACGAGATGAGATGATATATAGAGTGGGTATGTAGTGATATTTGAGTATAAAGATGAATGAATGAACTTCTCTTGGTTTCAAGAATAATTTATTCTCTACTTAACAAGGCCAACCACGTGAAGGTGAAAACTCATATGGCCCCTCCCCCCCCCTCACATCACTCTCAATTCCCCAACACCCAATATATAAAATAGATAACAAACAAAAGCAACATATTAATCATGCATAGAAACTACCAGAACAAAAATGAAATAAATCTTAAAAACATGTAATTAACCCACATAATTAAAAATTATTTAAAGAGAATAATAATTCATACAAATTAAAATATCTAGCTACGTACCTCATCAACCAACACAACATTTGTATCATCCTTCTTCTATATCTTCTTCTTGATCATCCAACTCAATATCTATATCAACATCCGGTTTAGAAACATTGTTGAAAGGATTGATGATATCATCATCATCATCGATGTCATTTTCGAGCATATATTCATCGATATCATCATCAAGAACTAGCGCATTATCTCCTATGCCTGGTTCATCTTCTTCGTCTTCTTCATCTGTCGACCCATATTCTTCCTACTCTAGATCTACATCATCTTCTTCTTCAGTATCATCTTCCTCATATACAATATACTTTACTGGCCTTCCTCTTGGATCATATCTAACAACAAATGGCCAATCCCTCTTACCTGGAACCTTTGAGTAAAAAACTTGTTCACATTGACTTGGAAAAACATAGCGGTCATTTGTTTTTTCAAACACCGTTGTTTTAATCATTAGAAATCCATTGGCATGTTGAATAACAGTTCTTTCCTCATCATGTTCATGCATTTGTAACCTATACCATTTGACATCGAACAAAACTAATTTGAAGGAATTAAAGTCACACTCAATTATATCATTCAAAAACCCATAGTATCTATTTTCAAATTCTTGAGGATGTATGCTACTCATAGAGGAAACATTAGTGACTTGGAATACTGCAGTTATCCCACTATCTGAAGTTTTTCTGGTTTCATTCAACTGTTTGATGCGAAATTTACGACCATTGCACCACATAGCCTTGTGGTGTTTCAACTGCAATATGTCAGACATGTAAGAGATGCATTGTCAATTAATAGTAAACAAATTTTTATAATTTGGGAAGTATAATATGAAGGAAACACACCTATAGTCACATTAATATAATATAAAATAACTGAACAAAATGGGTGAATTTGCTTGCCTTTCCATCTTTCAAACAATATGCTAAATCTATTTCCCTCTGTGTAACATCGAAATCTCCATTACGACGATATTCTCTAACCAATTTAAAGAGTTCCTTCCATGATAACCTACCACCATGATGTTCTTTACATCTATCAATCCACACCTTCATCCAGTCCAGATTATTTGCAATGTATAAATGTAATGCATCCCAATCTTGAGCAACTGATAGATCACAAAATCACAATTCACCAATATTAAATATTAGTTATAACCATGGTAAATATTAATGATAAATGATGAAATAATAAATATTAAATGAGTATGATCATATACACAACAAAGCGATAAATTTATATTTATTAAAAATATCCACATTTTAATTACCTCTCACTTTCTTCATTGTACCTTTCCCCAATAGTTGCTCCCTTTCAAATTTTTTGATGGATTTCACATCCCAAATGCAATCCACTACATGCATAGCTTGCGCTTCTAATTTAGGAAGATACTGACTAATATACATCATGGATTCATATACCATATATCCCTCCACAATAGAACCCTCAGGGCGTGCTCTTTCTCTAACCAAAGCCTTCAATGATTTCAAGTGCCTCTCCACCATCCACATTGACCTTGTGTGTACAAGTCCACACATTTAAATCTCCTCAACTTGGTGTATGAGGTAATGTTGTGCATTGAAAAATGATGGAGGTAGATACTTCTACATTTCACACATTAGCCGAGGAATTTATCTCTTCCAATTATTTTTTGGAATAATAAATTAGTCCTCCCAAAAGAACTTAGGATAAAAACATATCTTTCTAATTAGTTATTGGAATAATAAAAAATTATTATTCTCTTGGACTTAAGTCCTTAATCTTAGCCCCTCTTTCCATCCTCTCATCCCCCTCTCCCTTATCCATCCTAGTGGAAGCTTAGTCCCCCATCACTCTTCCTTCGTTTTCGGTCTACAAAAAGAGATGTTTTTTTATATTACTGATATGAATAGTTACATGTACAAAAACAGGCTCTTGCCATTTGGCACCAAGGCTCTCTGGCCTAATAAACACATAATCCCATAGCTTATAATTTCTCAGATCACCAGTCTACAAAACATGTTTACAATTCATAAATACAACTGGGACTCATCCTTATGAATATTACAATCCCCTCCCCTTATTTTTGCATTGTCCTCAGTGCAACTTATTTACACAACATCAACAAGATTTTCCAAAATATTCAAAAAGATGCAGGTATTCTTCCCGCATAACATCCTCATGCTCTCATTGCATGTCCTCTAGACCGTACTAGGTCCACTCGACCTTTACAATCCCTATGGATCGATTTCAGAGATGCTTGCTTTTTCAGTCCAATATACGCACCAGATGCAGCTGTAAGACGCCTTATTTCTCCACCTGAATCACATTCCAATCAATAACATGATTAGAATTAGGTATATATTTCTTAAGCAATGAAACATGAAACACATTATGTACAGTCATGGATGTAGGAAATGCAAGCATATATGCAACTGGTCTAATCCTTTCTAGGATTTCAAATGGCCCACAATATTTGGCTTCCAATTTGGAATAGTTTCCCAACTGCAGGGAACTTTTGTTGGTTTTCACTTTCAAGAAAACATGATCACCCACTTTAAACTCCCTATGGGTTCCTTTTTTATCAGCATAACTTTTTTGCCTATCTTGGGAAGCTTTCAGATTATGCTTAATCTTTAGCATTTATTCTTCCATTTCCTTGAGCAACTCTGGCCCAACCACTACCGTATCAGCTGGGTTATCCCATATTATTAGGGTGTTTCACTTTCTTCCATAAAGTGCTTCAAACAGGCTCATCTTCAGTGATGCTTGATACCCATTATTGTAGGCAAATTCTACCAAGTGTAGGTAGTCTTCCCATTTAGATGGTTTTTCCATCACATACATCCTTAGCATGTCTTTGATCACTTGGTTCACCCTCTCTATCTTCCCATCAGACTCTTGATGATAGGATGTGATGAAGTTCAGATTCATTCTGAAACCTTTGAACAACCCTTTCCATAATTTTGAGTCGAAGTTCGAGTCTCTGTTAGACACAATTGTCTTGGGAATACTGTGAAATCGTGCTACTTACTTCATATAGATATCAACAACATTTGCTTCATTGTTTTTAGTTTTCAATGGAATCAAATGGGAAGATTTATTAAGCTTATCCACCACCACCATGATGGAATCATGTTGCTTATTTGGTCTAGGAAATCCTGTGATGAAATCCATTGTCACCACTTCCCACTTCCATTCAGGAATGGGTAAAGGTTGTAGCAACCCTGCTGGGTTCCTATGTTCATCTTTGAACTTCTGACACTCCATACATATGGCGATGTATTATGAAATTTCCTTCTTCATGCCTAGCCAAAAGTAATGGCTCTTGATCGCTGCCATTATTTTCTGATATCTAGGGTTCCCAGCATAAGGCACATTATGCATTTCTTTAAAAATCATAATTTTCAATTCCTCGAAATTAGGTACATAAACTTTATTTTGTACAGGAGTGTTCCATCAACCTCCAATTTATAATATTCCACTCTCTGTAGCATCTTACCTTGTTGTACGTTTGCTACGAGTTCCATGTACTACAAATCTGCATTTGCAGCTTCCAAAATTTTTCCTTTAATATCATTTTGGTACATGCTAATGGTCATAGCATGTAGTTCATGCACCCTCCTGCTGAGTGCATTAGCCACTTTGTTCTCCTTTCCTTTGATATGCTTGATATCAATGTCTTACTCACAAAGGAATTCCAACCATCTACTATGCCTAGAATTTAAGGTTGGCTCATCAAACGAATACTTCATACCATTATGGTTTGTCCTCAGTTCGAACCTCCTTCCCATGAGGTAGTGCCTCCATTTCCTCAGAGCATGCACAATGGCTGCCAACTCAAAATCATGAGTTGCATAATTCTTTTCATGCTCTTTCAATTTCCTAGATTCATAACATATTACAAACCCATTATGTTTGAGGAATCCTCCCTGTCCTTCTTTGCATGCATCTGTACACACTATAGAATATTCATTCAGATCTACAATCCTTAGGATTGGAGCAATTGTTAACAACTGTTTCAATTACTCAAAGATTCTCTCACATTATTTTGTCCATTCAAATTTATTCTCCTTTCTTTCCAAGGAAGTGATGGGGTGAGCTATCCTTGAGAATCCTGCAATGAACCTTCTATAATAGCCCACTAGACCCATAAAGGATCTGACTTCTATCACATTCTTTGATGCTAACCATTCTCTGATGGCTTCTATATTCTCAGGATCCACGACTATCCCATCCTTTGAAATGATATGTCCCAAATAATGGATATGATTTTGACAGAATGATCACTTGCTCAATTTGGCATACCGTTGGTTCTCTCTTAGCACCTGCAACACCATCCTCAAATGTTTTTCATGCTCATCCTCTGACCTGGAATACACCAGGATGTCATCCAAAAATACTATGACAAACTTGTCTAGATATTCCCTGAACACACCATTCATTAGGCACATAAAAGAAATGGGTGCATTTGACAACCCAAATGGTACCACTGTGAATTCATAGTGACCATACCTTGTTTTGAAGGCGGTCTTGCTGATGTCTTCATCATTTATCATTAACTAGTGATACCCTGACCTAAGATCGATTTTTGAAAATATCTTGCCATCCTTCAACTGATCAAAGAGATCATCGGTCTTGGGCAAAGGATACTTTTTCTTAATACTCACTTTGTTCAACTGTCTGGAATCGATGCACAATCTCAATGTCCCATCCTTCTTCTTCATGAACAGGACCATGGCACCCCAGGGTAACACACTTGGGTGTATATACCCCTTCTTCAGAAGTTCTTCAAGCTGCAATTGCAGTTCTTTTAGCTCTGGTGTACTCATTCTGTAAGGAGTTTTCGACACTGGAGCTGCTCCAAGCATTAGGTTAATAGAGAAATCAATATCTCTCTTTGGGGGTAGACTAGGTACCTCCTGGAATACATCTTCAAACTCTTTTAATACTTCATGGTCTTCAATACTTGACACCATATCCTCATATGCTTCTTCCATATGAGCTACAATTATTTGATAGCCTCTCTAGTAGCACTTATTCAATTGCATTAATGAGATCTCTCTCACAGTAACTACCCTTGGGATTCCCTGTACTTTCCTTGGGTTTCCTTCCTCATCTAGGCAAGTGAATGCCTTGTTAAGAGAGTCTAAGATGGCATGGTGCTGGTCCAAAATCCATCCCAATTAGATAGTCATAGGAACCTAAAGGTAAGATTTTCAATTCATCCTTTCTGCTCAGTCCATTCATGTCCACTTGACATGACTTAACCAAATCAACAAACTTTCTCTTGGATCCTATAGCTAGCTGCACTAACCAAGATTTTCCATGCTTTCATCTTTGCGAATGAAAACTTTCCACCATTATAGGATCTATATAACTATGACTAGCCCCTAAATAAATTAAAATAGTAAAGGTATGGTCATTGATCATACCTTCAACTTCAATCACGTGTGATTGAAATTCAAATTTCTTGTTGTCCAAGATTGCATAGATCCTTGGTATTCTACTGCCCATGTCCTCCACTATTTCTACTTGTTGAACATTGTGGACAACTCTCACTTTGCCATTTTTGTGAGGACAATCTTTGTACTTGTGATTTCCCATATATCCCCAACATTGAATGGGTGTCTGCCTTGGCCTTTGTCCCCCTACTTCAGCCATTCTCTTCTCTCTAAAAGATGGTTGTCCTTGAGGAATATTTATGAAAAAGGAAGGTTTGTTTCCCTTCTACCTTTTCTCTTTATTGAACTTCTTGTTATCCCAAGCCTTCCAGAAAGTAGGATTTTCTCCTTGCTTCTCATATAAGAATTTTTCTCTCCTTATAGTCTCTTCTATAGTTTTAGGATCATCATACCGGATCTTGTCACTGATGGAAGGTTGTAGTCCACTCAGATACCTTTGAATTTTGATAGTCTCATCTTTGATGAAAGGGACATACTTCAGCCATTCCAAAAACCTTCGCTCATATTCGTCAATGGACATACTACCTAGCTTGATTTCAAAGAACTCTTTCATATTTCTGCCATAGTACCTCTTAGTTAAGTATTTCTTTTCAAAATACTTCTTGAATTACTTCAGAGTAACATTTTTCTCCTTAATGTTCTGCACTTGCACAAGTTGATCCCACCACATGGATGCCTTTCCTTTTAGTTGATACATTGCAATTATTCCTTCTGCATGAGAGGAATAATTTGTAGTTGGAAATATTTCCTCATGCTAAGAAGCCATGTCTCAGAATATTCCTCCTTCTGGTGCTCTCCATCAAACATTGGAGGTTTAATCTTATTCATTTCTCCCTTCAGTTCATCCACTCCAGATCTCCTGTGTTTTCTGGTAGGAGATGGGTTTGAACTACTATGTTCCTCCTCTTGGAGTGTCTTTGGGAGTGATGATGGTATCTACCAACACTCCTTAATTTTCTCTTCTCATCAAGAAACCTGTGACTTCCTGATTTACTGTAGTCACTCCCCTTGTCCAATTTATTTTCTATCCTTTCCAATATTTGTATCAACTTTATGTTTAATTCTCCCCATTGTTCCCTGGCGTTCATGAGATTTTTGTTATCTGTTCGGTGAGTATGGACATATTTATGAAATCATTCAATGATTTTCATCATGTCTCCCCCCTCATCTATCTCTTCTCCATGCCCATTGGAGTTTGATCCTTCAACTCCCAAATGGACATCCATTCCTTTAGCATCATTTTTTGAACTCAAAGCATTATCTGCCTCCTCCATTTCTCTACAATCAATGGCAATTTGGTTTGGTTCTGACACTCGTTAAACTCTGCAAACACAATGTGCAGTCAACTAATGTTTGTTAGGCCATTAGTCCTTAACAATTCCCACAGTATTCATAAACCAATATGATTCAAGAAAACTTTCAAATTCCATTTTCTTTCTGAACTCTGCTCTGCTATAATCTTTGGGCACAAGTCCCTTTCTTTCAATGCTCAACCCACATGATCACGAGCATGAGGAAGAGCTGGATCAATAGGTGCTTACTCGAGCCTTCGGCTTCAAAAGTTTTCAAAGAACCACACAACAATCTCTCGGAGTTCGGATCACCGAACTCACAAAGTAGGGCGGATATTCAGTCCTCATCTACACAGCATCTGACGATTGACACTCACTATGGAACCTCAAGCATCTGAGTTTCGGGACTTCATATCTTTGGAGCTTCAAAGGATTTCACATCCGCACATCCAAACTGTTAATCTCTGAACACTCCCATGTCACCTTTGGTGATGTCATTATGTCACATCACTTACGCTTTTCCAATTGCAGGGGCATGCAACAATGGTTTGGAGTAACCTGCTTTTCATCTCGTAATTCTTTTGATGCTGACATGTAACCCCTCAGTGAAACTATGGTTTGGATTGTAGAACTGCCTTGGAAAATGAACTTCCATGCAACTTTGGTCCCCGCAATGCCTCCTGTCTGTCTGTATTGATGTTTCAATATCGACGCTACTGTGGTCCCATCGACCTTTAACTTTGTTATGTAACCTCAGGGCCCACATAGTACAACTGACAACATTCTAGGTGGGGGCACATGGAAGGTATAGGGGAGGTCCATGTCACTACAGGTGACATCATCATGACTCACTACGTCGGCTCTTCGGGCTTCGAAACTTCAGGCTTTGAGAGTTCCCTCCTTAACACACACTCATTCTCCTAAATGCCAAAATCTCGAACAAGCCAATCTACTGACACGTTTTCCTCTTAACAGACGGTCCAGATTAGCTCTGGAATTAAGAACTTTGGGAGCTCTTTGTCCTTCATACTGTGTTGTAACTTCCACCCTTAGCTTGATCCATTGGTCGAGATCTTCTCCCTAGATCTACGGTGTAGATCCACTTCGAGGCTTTGAAAGTTTGTGCATCAACACCTCCCACTTCTCCCAATTGTCGAACTTTGAAGTTATGATCTGCCATGAGATCTACGACTCACAACCACATGTGCATTGATCTGGCAACCCCAACACCACAAGTGTTGTGATTTCTTTCTCTATGGCCAAATACCACATCTTTCATGGTTTATAATACCGTTTCACCTCCTGAGATTCATAACACAACCAAGGTAACCTCTTGACACCATTTCTCTCTGAACGTTGGTGCTAATGACCACTTATCTAGCCCATCCGGGATCAGTGCTTGAACCTTGGCTCTGATACCAATTTGTAACATTTGTAGCCACCAACAGGCTAGACAACAGTACAAAAACACCTTTAACTTTTCCTTTCCTTCTCTGATACCAATTTGTAACATCCTCAGCCACCAACAGGTTGGATAATGCTACACAAACACCTTTAACTTTTCCTTTCCTTCTCTGATACCAAATTGTAATGTTCCCAACCAACCACCGGCTAGGCAATGCCACTACATGGAACATACACACACACACACACACACACATATATATAATGCATATAAATGAATTCAATTACATAAATTAGAGTTACTGCTACCATACAGACTTAAATGGAATTGGCAATAAGTCCACATGCAACAGAACACATGATAACATTTCAAGAAACATAGACATTCATATCATACATAATTAGGTACATAAATGATACTTATCTTTTAACTGGATTAAAACCACCAACTGCGTGCATACATTCCATGAACCTCCCAACCTTAGACAAAATTGTTCATCACTCTCAACAGTAGGTCACCCTCGAGCTGGGACTAAGCTCCACCCAGGGCAAGAGAATCCTATACTAGGCTGAGGTTACAGGAAACTACAGAGTGCAACTGGAAGGATTCTCTCCAGGAGCCTTCTTACTCCCACTACTCACAAACTCTCATTCCCCACATGCTTGGTCCACCTCGGGAATATGCAACTTCAATTTTCCACTGTCGATCGGCTACTCCACTTCCCTTTCAGGGTCTCAGCAATAAGTCAGATTAAGAATTCTCAAAGCTTCGTAGCTGGTGCTGGACTCTCTCTAGGAGAAAATCACTTCCCATCAAACTTTCTCACCTAGAGAGAGTTGCTCACAGGCCTGAAAACCTGCCTGTTAAGACATGGTTCTGACAACCCACCTCTTCAACCATAGGCCTGACAACCTGCTTCTTCAACCAGCTTCCACTTAGTTTCCAGCAAGGTGAGGACAACAAAAAGGGTTCAATCTAACTTAGGGAATGGTAGCGACCACAAAATGGGCATGGGAACTGAAAATGAAAATAGCCAACCTTCATACATAGCATGGTTCAGGTGATTACCAAGGTATCGAGTTCAACATGAGAAACAAATCGGCCCACAGATTACTGGTTTCATGATGCGTGATAAGAAATTTGCAGTAGTCGATGATGAATGCCAATGAGTTCAGGAAAAGGATGGAAGAATGGAAAGAAAACCCCCCAACAAGCTGACGTTCCATCTTAAATTGCATGTGCCCGAGCCGACACATGTCGCCCATGAAGCACGTTCCTTTCCATTTGGAATTCACCCGACCTCCCAAAATAACTTAGGATAAAAACATATATTTCTAATTAGTTTTTGGAATAATAATAAATTATTATTCTCTTGGACTTAAGCCCTTAATCTTAGCCCCTCTTTCCATCCTCTCAACCCCCTCTCTCTTATCCAGCCTATTGGAAGCTTAGTCCCCCATCACTCTTCCTTCGTGGTCGGTCTACAAGCAACGATGTTTTTTTATATTACCGATATGAATAGTTACATGTACAAAATTAGCCTCCTGGCCCTTAGCACCTAGGCTCTCCAGCCTAATAAACACATAAGCCCATAGCTTATAATTTTTCGACTCACTAGCCTACAAAACATGTTTACAATTCATAAATACTATTGGGGCTCATCCTTAGGGATATTACATTGGGCATGAAATATCGGT
This sequence comes from Picea mariana, assembly GCA_032191745.1. NCBI lineage: Eukaryota > Viridiplantae > Streptophyta > Pinopsida > Pinales > Pinaceae > Picea > Picea mariana. The sequence continues at coordinate 7,336 of JASDQU010031252.1, read as the reverse complement.
CGCACAACAAGGATTCTAAAAGAGGTATCCTATTTAGATGAACATGGTCAGATTGAAACGATATCTCCTATTTCAGTTGTCCTATAGGATTATGTCCCAAGAAGCCTTAAGGGCTAGGCTAGGGAATATAGACTATCAGCTAGAAGCATAAGTTCACAAGGAGATGAGTGCATACACATATCCACATAAACCATTTACATATATATAAACCAATGCATTCATCCATTATTTCAGTTCAATACACAAAGTATGAAAACACTTATCAGAACTATAATATGTGATGTGGCTTCTGAAAGGGGTAATCATTTTTTCCCAGCCATAGGCTCAGTCACTCCTAACGGATTTACCATTGGTCACCCCTGAGCTAGACCACGAAGCTCTAAGATAGAATCCTTTCTTTTGTCTCAACAAAAGTTAGGAACGAAAGTTACTCTCCTCCTCCCATCTCAATGATAGTTAGGGGCATAGGTTACTCTCCTCCTCCCGCAGGGTCTTGGAAAAGACTTTTCTTTATACCAAGCAAGAGGCCTTCTTGATTACTTCCTTAGTCACTCAGCACCCTTGTTTATTAGTTTGTATCATAACCCTATTAGCCACCCCCTGGGACCAGAACACACTCTTGTTTTTGTTCTTGCTCAAACCCGAGAGTTTTTGTCTCTCGTCTCTACACTCTTCGCAGGTATTCCGCTCCCCACCACTCCTTCTTTTATTTCCTTCCTCAGCAAGATTATGTGTGGCTTGGATTCCTAGTCCACGGCCAGGTCTAAAATCCTTTCAGATAGGCTCTCTTCCCCATCCCCTCATTAACTCTTGAGAAGGTCTTCCCACCTACCATCCTAACTTTAATTCATCCATGGGTCAGAGGACTGTTCTGGTCCTGAGAAATTAAATCCAACAAGGTACTGGTTTGGTGGGGGTTATCGTAACCATTCTTGGTGACCCTCACCATATCTTTCATACCATCTGTGGTCTTTCTTGGAAAACCCCTCTTTCATAAGTCATGCAACACTTATCCATTTTCTATTAATGACACAAATTACATTCATTGACCTTTCGTACATAGGTTCATCAAATCAATAATCACACATATCGAGTTTTCTATAGTCTCTTGGCTGATATAGTTATATTTACTAACTCGGGGAAACAAGGGTTTTATAATCCCCTCCCCCTTAAAGGAACAACATCCTCGATGTTCTATCTGTCAATGTGCTTTGTATATACAGAAGTAAACAAAAATGGATATGAATGTCTCATCACATCCTTCATTTCCCATGTAGCCTCATCTGGGCCAAAGTGTTTCTAATGCCCCTTGACCTATGCAATGGTTCGGTTCCTAAGTGAGGTTTTCGTTCTGTCTAATATGCATTGATTTTCTGCTAGGAATTCTCCCTCTGTTTCCACCTGAATCACAGACCAATCAATTATATGATTAAAATCATGTACATATTTCTTCAATAATGAAACATGGAGAACATTATGTGCCTTCACTATGGGAGGTAGTGCTATCCTATAGGCTATAGTTCCCACTCTATCCAAGATTTCAAAGGGTCCACAATACCGGGGTACCAACTTGGCACAAGCTTATGTTCTCAAGGAACTCTTCCTAGGTATAATTGTTAGATAGACATGGTCTCATGTCTTGAAATCTCTAGGAGTTCTCTTTCTGTCGATGTAACTCTTCTCTCTATTATGAGAAGTTTTCAAATTTTTCTTAATTTGAATCACTTTTTGTTCCATTTACTTCAGCATGTCACGTCCGATTGTAATTATATCCATTGGATTACTCCAGCTGATTGGAATCTTGCATTGTCTACCATAGAGGGCTTCAAAAGAGCTCATCTTCAAGGACTCTTGATGACTGTTGTTGTAGGAAAATTCTACCATTGGAAGGTATTCTTCCCACTTCTTAGGCTAATGCATTACATGCATCCTTAACATGTATTCTAATATTTGGTTCACTCTTTTTGTTTGTCCATCATTTTGAAGGTGATATACTGTGCCAAACATCGATTTAGTCTCAAAACCAACCATCAAATATTTCCAAAATTTTGAAGTGAATTTTGTGTTTTTGTTAGATACAATCTCCCTAGGCATGCCACACAGTCTGCATATATCCTTCATGAAGATGTTGGAAATATCTATTTCCTTGCAAGTTGAATTGACATGAACTAAGTGAGAAGACTTGCTTAATTTTCCCACCCCTACCATGATGTCGTCATTCTTCTTGGCCAATTTTGGTAATCCGGTGATGAAATCCATGGAAATGGTTTCCCATTTTATTTCTGGAATTGGTAGAGGTTGTAACAACCCTGCTGGGTACCGGTGTTATACCTTAACTTGCTGGCATTATAGATACTTAGCTAGATATTCATCTATGTCCTTTTTCAAACCAAGCCAATAGAATTGTTTCCTAGTGGTCGTGATCATTTTTTGATAACCTGGATGACCAATATATGGTGTCTTGTGTACATCCATTATGAACCTCTAAAAGTCTTCACAACTTGGAATATACAATATGTTTCTATAAGTCAGTAGTCCTTCATCCAACATATGATAGCCTTCATACTTTATTCCTGTGGGATCTTTCTTTAGGTATGATGTCACGGTCTTGAAAAATGCATCTGTTTCTTATGCATTCTTGAATTTTATCCCTGACATTCGTTTGATAGGTGCTTATAGCTTCCAGATGAATAATTTTTACACTTTTTCTAAGGGCATCAACCACCCTATTTTCTTTTCCTTTCATGTGTTTGATTTCAAAATCAAACTCACTAAGGAGAGCCATCCAACTACCTTGTCTAGCATTGATCTTTTGTTGATCGAACAGGTGCCTCAACCCACAATGGTCTATCATAAGTACAAATATCCTACCCAGCAGGTAATGCCTCAACATTTTTAAAGAGTGCACTATGGAAGCCAACTCCAGATCATGGTTCACATAATTGATTTCATTCTCATTCAATTTCATGGATTCGTAGAAAATTACACGCCCTTCTTGCATAGGGACTCCTCCGAGTCATTCTGTACATGCGTATGTACACACGATGAATTCAATATTAGGGTCTACAATTTTCAGCATGTGTGCATGGTTTAGAAGGTATTTAAGTTCCTAAAATATTTCCTCACATTTTGATGTCCAAGAGAATTTAACCCCCTTTTTTTGAAGGGAAGTGATTGGGAAACCGATCTTGGAAAATCATTTTATGAACCTTCTATAGTATCCTTCTAAGCCCATAAAGGATTTGATATTAGATACATTCTTTGGGGTAGTCCATTCCATGATATATCTGATCTTATCAGGATCTACTTCCACTACTTCTTCAGAAATGACATGGCCTAAATAATGGACTTCTTGTTGGAAAAAGTCACACTTGCTAATCTTAGCATAGAGATGATGCTCTCTTAGTACTTGAAGCACTAGTTTAAGATGTTCTTCATGCTCATCTTTGTTATTGGAGTAGATTAGGATGTCATGAAATAAAACGAATACAAATCTATCTAGGGATTTGTTGAGTACATTATTCATCAAGCACATAAAAGTGGCGGGGGCATTAGTTAATCCAAATGGCACCACCAAAAATTCATAGTGACCATATCTTGCCCGAAGGAGGTTTTTTGGATGTCTTCATCCTTGATTAGGACTTGATGGTATCCATACCTTAAGTTGATCTTGTTGAAGAACTAAGAGGGGGGGGGGGTGAATTAGTTGTTACTGTGCTTAAACAATTATTTTTATTTTAAACTCTTTGCAGAGAACTTAATGACAATCACAATAATGCCAGGAGGTAAGCAATAGAACATTTGACATCAGCCACACATATGAAATATACAGAGATAGATATTTCCTGAGGAAACCCATAAAGGGTAAAAACCTCTTCTTCTTGGTATGATAAGTAATCTTTACATTCTGTACATTATCATACATATGAGCTCCAACTCATTGTGAGGCTACAACCTCTGTTTTGCAAGATGCAACTTGCTGAGAGCACCAACTCTCTATTTTCTCTGGCGCCTACTATAAGGAAGCACCAACTCCCTGGTTTCTCTAGCACCAACTCCTTGGTTTCTCTAGCACCCACTAGAAGGAAGCACTGACTCCTTAGTTTCTCTAGCACCCACTAGAAGGAAGCAACAACTTCCAGTCACATAGGCACCAACCCATAAAACAGAGAACAATAGTTCTCCCTTGCACCACCCTGCCACCCTGGTTTCTCTGGCTGCAACAAGATGGAAGCTACAACTCCCTGTGTTCAAGCATCCACTTGAACCTTTGAGGACAACAGTCCTCCCTACCACCCTGAAATATAAAGTTTTCTATATATAATTTTATCACAGTGATACAATATTTATCAATGGCTTACCAGTCTCATCACTATTCTGCTACACTGCTCTGCTCTACCTGCATCATTGTCTTTCTGTACCCCTTCCTTATGCTTTATGTTCTTTTTCCTTTCATGCTCTGTGTGCCATGTCCCTTCAATGCACCATTCCTCTTCTCTTCATTTTAGCTGCTGCACTCTGCCTCCTTCTACACACCTGAATCACTCTCAACACCACATAATCTCTTCTCTGTTCTACATTTTTATTCTTTCTATGCATCTTCTGCATCCTCTATTCACAATGCTTCTTCATGCTCTCCCCATGTCGAGTGCTTTTCCTAATCATCATTGAAATCTTCAGCTTCTCTGGCGGTTCAAACCATGTGTATATCATCACTGGGTGTTATTCCGAGATCCCTTAGCCTCTCCAGCAGTCAAGACTCTTCATTTTCTCTATCACAGGTAATCTCATTCAGTCTTTTGCAGTTCCAGGCTCCAACCGTCATACATCTGTCAACAACCTCTATGAAAAGTATTCATGCCACTGGAAGATGCCTCGAGATTCTTCATCTTCTCTGGCAATCACCTTGAAGTCTCTTCGAGTCCTCTGGCAGAAACCATCAGTCATTTCTAGCAGTTACACTGTGAACCTCCAAGAAAATGTACCAACAACTGAATTGCCAACTGTCCAAGAGTCATGATTCATTTCTGCTAACTGAATTGCAACTGATCGATTAACTGCCAAGAGCAATAATAGCCCTTCGATTAGATTTCCAAGTATCCAACACTGTTGGATTACAAGCATAGGGTCTCGCCTTGATTTTACCATTTCACATTTTGACATTTCGGCATTTCGACATTCCTGTGGTGAAGAGTCTTGACTCTTCATGTTATGATCACCAAAAAGGATCTTAACTTGGTGCTAGCTCCTCCCTCTCACATGACCACTGACGATGACCACAACCTACACCAAAAGGTGTTTTCAAATTTTGGCATTTTGGCATTTCAACATTCTTGTGAAGAAGTGTCTCGACACTCCAAGTCACAATCCTCAAAATGGAGCCAGATCAACAGTTCAAAAGACTTCATAATTTGATCCCTTCTTTTCTTAATCGAATGACTCACGAGATTTCAGCATTTTTCCCTTCGAGTCATCATGACTCCAACATTATAAAATTCATGATCACAGAATCTCCAAAGTGATCGGACGGTTCACATAACCCACTGAGATGGACGGTTGACGGGATTTTAGAGTTTTTCCTTTCGGATTTTCAAGACTCACAATAGTCCCTTTCTACATTTCAGAGTTCGAGACTTCATGATGGTGGAGTTTCTTCTTGCTATGTAAAACCCCAAAATAGAAAGTTTTGATGTAACGTAAACCTGATGATGTCACACATGGATTGACACGTGCTGAATAGCTGCCACATGTCACTCTGATTCGTGACTTACATGTGCCTGAAATGTTGAATTAACTTGACACATGTCATTGCCCGATTGTGCCACGTGTCCTTAGCTGACGTGGTTTGTTGACGTGGTTTATTTATGTGCCTATTTTAGGATTTCGGGGTTCGCTACTTCAAAGATTAAAGTTCCTTTGATCTTTGATTTCCTGGTCTGTGAAACTCCGAAATGGAGTCTTTGTTGATGTGCTTGTTTTTGGATTTCGACGTTTCACATTTCGCAACTTTGGGACTCCTGTGATGAAGAGTCTTGACTCTTGACTCCTCCAACTCCCGGTATCCAAAACTCTGAAATGGAGTTTAAGTCGTGGTTTCACATTTCACGATTTTCTGCCGTGAGTTACTTCCTTGACTCTTGGAGTTTACACTTCTGAATGGGATCCAATGATCACTTGTTGAACTTGCCATTATCCCCGCGCTGTTGGTCATGATCTTTTCCATAAATGACAAACACGCATACTCTGCACTATCTCTTCTGATCTTATTGAGCTTGCTCTGCTGCATCTTCCCAAAATACTTCTGGTTCCCGCCTGGCACATTCTTCCTGTACTTAATCCATCGTCGTTGTTGTACTTTCCATCAATGACAAGAATACGTTGCCTATAAAACATGCCAATAATCTCCCCCTTTGGCATTGATGGCAATAAAGGCACTTAGACTCTTTTCTCCCCCTTTGACATCAATGTCAAAGAGCACATGCTCCCCCTGAGCTGTTGCAGTATTTTTAGGAGGTATCAGATATTAAACCAAAAAAAAATCCCCCTGACAGGATGGACTCTCTTATTTGAGGCCTGCAAAATATTTGTATCTAAACCAGAGTCTTCTCCTTCTGATTCTTGGACCTGTTCATCTTCAACTTCCACTGTATCCTCTTTAGAATACTCAAAATTTATCACCTCTCTAACTGGGACTCCTTCATCAACCTTTTCTTGTCATAACTGGATGACTCCCCCTGTCACTATCCTCTCTCTACTTCTGATTGCTTTCCCCCTTTGTTCCTAAAAGGTTAGCTTTCCCTGACAAGGTCTTTCCTCTTGTTATCTCTACAGGATGTCATGTATATCATTTTGTAAAACAAAATGTTGTTGTTGAGGATGTTGTTGTCCTACTGAAACACTACGTAATTGTATCTCATACTTTTCAAACAACCCTTGGATCTGCCCAATGATTCTCATCAATTTCTATTACTGCAGATTCATTTTTCTTCCATGATTCTTACAACCCAAGGCTTTTATGACCATATACATCACAAGAGAAAAACACTACAAACATTCTCACATCTTCTTTTCCTTTTTACAAATGGAGGACCTATATCAGGTTTATTAGGAGCACTGATTTCTACCTTGTTGAGTCCAATACCAAATTTGTCATTTGGTGATCTCTGACTATCCAATATTTTATCTAGGGTCATGGAACTGTTCAAGAACTTGATTTGGGTGTTTTACTTCTCAACCTTCAAAAATTCTTCTTCTAGCTTATGACATGATTCTTCTCCTACTTCTTCCATGGGATAAATGCTAATTGAACATTCTTTTATTGTATCTAAATCTTTTT
>JASDQU010031251.1:3066-18733 GCA_032191745.1 Picea mariana | reverse complement strand
AAGAAGAAGAGGCTTTCTCCCTTTATGGTTTTCCTCTTGAAAATCTATCTCTGTGTGTACTTTATGTGTGACTGATGGTCTTTACTTTTACTGTACATATGCTATATGTTGTTTATGATCACTTGAAGGAAGATTAATAATATTTAAAAGGTATAAAATTGTTTAATCTCGTAATGAACTGATTCACCCCCCCCTATCAGTTGTTTTAGTATTTCCAACACCACCATCACCCATAATGATTTTGATTAGTTATCAATTTTGGATTTCACATTGAGAGATATGTGCTTGTTTCATGTGAGTTGTGGAGACCACTCTCACCCATAACGATTTTGGTTAGTTATCAATTTAGGATTTTTTTTTGGTAAGTTAGAACTTTGTCTTCTTTATTTTCTATCTAATGTGTTAGTATTAGCAAATGATATTTATAGGCATGTATCAATTTGAGATCATATCAATAGGAACATGGGTTATTTTTCAATCAATTTTGATAGTTTGATTGAGTTTGTTGAAACTTTTGAAGAGTTATTGTTTTATATTCCAAGGAAGGAAACACTACATTGTTATATATATTATCTCTATAAGGTCCCAGAGCTAGGCTTTCTCTATACAAAGTACCACCCTCTAGAGTTCTTTAAGCAATTAGAGCTCTAGTCAAATATTCTCCATTTGACTTTGATTTTAGAGCAATGGAGCTCCTCAATATAGTGTTCCTTCTAGGGCTCCTCCCATAATTACACAACCAATGCCTCTTAGTGGAAGTTACTCTCTAGAGGATGTTCTTAGACAATGCAACAACCCCTTCATGGTGATTAATGACTTCGTCTTGGAGCCTTATTCTCTCTCTACTTGGGTGACCTCAAACTCTCGCTCCAAACCACCTTAACATCCTCTTTACTTGTCATAGTTTTGTTTATTTTTACACTCATCTCATTTGATACTCATTCTCTTAGCTTTGTATTTATCTTTTTCTTTTTTTTATAGGGTAGCAATAGGTTTTGTTTTTTCACTTTGGTTAAGCATTGATCTTGAATGCACTTTTTAGTCTATTTGATCTACTTATTGTGGTCATTCATTGGCATTACTAATATCATGTTATCTTATATTTTATTTTCTATTGATTTTAAGGGATTTTGTATATGATGCAAGCATTCCTGACTTGGGCATCCACTTGAATGCCTAGCCATCTAGAGTTGAAGATAGCTCAATAATACATCTAGGAAATGTTTTTAAACATGGGAATGATAGTTCCTCAAGTGATGTTGAACTAAAGTTCCTTTTCATTTCTTATAGGCTATATGGTATTACGGCATGTAAGCAAATTATGAACATCATTTTATTGGGCCTCCTCCATTTAATAAAGATTACCATGTCTTACATGTTGCTAGTTGGTCTAGGTTTTTGAGCACTTTTTGTTCCATAAGTGAATTAACATTATGCAAAAGTTTTCTTGGGGGTGGATTTTGAATTATAATATTTGGTTCATGTTGAGAGGAGGATTGATCTATAAACTACTGAGTTTTTCACAACAAATCTTGTATTATACTGAAATGTTTTATTATGTGGGTTTATTTCTTTAGATCTCATATTGGTTAGCACTAGCTTATTGCTCAAATTTATGAAAATAATTGAAATACAAAAATGAAAGAACAAGAAAATTAACACACCATCCAAATACAAATAAACACAATATGAATCCTCAAAAACCACTATGGGAGAAAATACATCTAGAAGGTGAGAGCTATGCTCTATTCTCTTTTCTTCAATTATGAATTGCAAGTAAAAAGAAAGGGGGCACTCACTATGGAGTTTTTCTTTGACACTGCAACCTGAATGGTTACTACAAAATATCCTACCTCCTCTGTTATGCTCTCAAAATACCACTCTTATATGCTCTATTCAACTATAGAATGACTACAAAGCTAAATAATGGAACCCTTTCTCCTCCTAGGGGCCCAATATTTAACATATCTTGATAGTCATTTAGGGTTAAGATGTTTGCATTTCTTAACCCTCAATTAGTGTTAGGTTTTGGACCTTCTATAATCTTCTTGAAAGTCCACATGTGGCTAACCCCACATGTGCAAGAAATGGAGGCTAACATGGCATCCACTCGGTACCGTTTTGGTCAACAAGGTAGTTAACTTATGGGAGGCATAACTTCCACATGTGAGCTCTAATTGAGGTCATTTTTGCACCATTGGAAAGGTATCGGTGTGCAAAAAAATGTTGAGGGGAGTGGTATGCAGTAGCATAACTATTGCTAAAAAGGATGCTATGAAATTTCATAGGTATTGTGTTCCCCCAACAAAGGTAGGAATTGGCCACTTGATGATGGCGTCCATTTTTTAGGGATCTATTTTGAGTTCCCCTCCACTCATCATGTACCCTAAATAAACCAATGAGTGTTGAGAAAACTCACATTTCATTAGGTTAGGCAATAGTTGATGGTTTTTAAAAGTTTCTAACACCTACATGAGATGTGAGAAGTGTCCTTCTTATATGGAGTTGTAAACCAATATGTCATCCAAATACATTGTTGCGAATTAATCTAAATAAAAACACAATACATCATTCATCAATCACATAAATGTAGTTGGTGCATTACATAAACCAAAAGGCATGACCAACCATTCATACAAACATTGCCTTGTCTTGAAGGTGGTTTTCTAGGTCTCTTGTTCTTTAACACATACCTAATATTATCCCAATTTGAGATCCAACTTAGTGAAGTACCTCACATGATGTAATTGGTCTAAAAAATCATCGATCTTGGGAAAAGGGTACCAGTTGTTGAGTGTGATATTGTTTGAATATATGTAGTGGATATAAATTCACCGAGTCCCATCCTTCTTGGGCACTATGATGATAGATGACCCACAAGGTGAAGGGCTTGGTTGAATTACTTCCTAATCCAATCATTGTTGCAATTGTTTCTTCACTTCATCTGCTTCTATAAAATACTATCTCTACAACCCAATATTTGGTAATGGGGAGTCAGAATACAACTATATCACATGCTTTGTTTCCCTCTTACGTGGTGTCCCTTTAGGATTCTAGAACACTCCTTTGTACACCTGCAACAACTCCTCCAATTGTTGTTTCTTCTTTACAAATCCCACCTTTACTCTCATCAATTCCTCCCATGGTTGATTCTCTCTTAAGAAAAGAAATACATACTTCTTACTAGAACTAGGAAACATTTTGGATTGATTGGCACTTAGGAGAGAAATATTCAATTTACCTTTGTGTGCATTGATGGTGTATGAATTCCCATCCTTGATCAGGTGGTACTGGTTTTCTCTCTACATGAATATAGCATCGCTCATATACATGTAGGGGCTTCCAAACACTACATCACACACATCAAGAGGTACTACATCTAAATCCACTTCATTAATAAAATATGCACTTTATCTTACACTATTTATTGACTTTGATCTCTACATCTTTATTCACCCATCCCAATGGATATGGGATATGGTATTGGGTGATCATGAACATCCAACCCACACTTGCTAACTAGATCATTTTCCATGAGGTTGGCATGTAACCTGGAATCAAATAGAGCATTTACCTTGGTATTTTTGACATGAATATTAATATGGAAGAGTTTTTTCATCTCCTTCTCTTCCTTGTGATCTAGGATACTTAGATTCACCTTCTTCTATACTGAAGTGCAAACAATATTCTCATCCTCATCTAAGTTTCTCTATACATGGTGTCCTTAATCCTTGTATAGCAAGTTATTCTTCATGGAATCCTTCTTACAATTATTTGGATTCATCCCTAGATGTAGATTTCAACACTTATCTTTGGTGTGACCATTAATATTTCAATGGTTGCAGTGGTTTTTTGGATCCTTGCACTGATGTGTAGTGGTTGTCATCTTCTTGTAATTAAATCCTTTCCACTTCTTCTTCCCCTCCTTACACTACTACATATGGTGTTGAATTCCGATGGGGTGTTCCGACATTACAGACAAAATCCACCTTACCGTCAAACATTACTTGCTAATTCTCAAAATTTTGTTATATGTTTTTGTTATTGCCCCAACGTTCATCAAAATTATGAATTTGTTTGTTATTTTTTGGAATTTTGACTTTGCTTTGATGGTTTTCAAGACCTTCATTTCTGCAACACTTACATCACCAACATGACCCACCATCATCCTGTGTCCTACCACTATGGCATCTACATGGCATTTCCATGTTAGCAATTTTTTCATCTCATTAGTGTGTTTGGCACCTAATTGGGCCTTAATTATGCCATCTAGGGGGATAAAACTGTTTTTTGTGGGATTATTATGGCTACGTTGTCTTGATCAAGAAATCAATTATGCCATCTCGAGGGGGGGGGAATGTCCAGTGAGGGATTATTATGTATGTTGTGTCTCGAGACGCCAATTAAGCGTGAATGGACAAGAGATATGGTTGGAAAGTACAAGGATTAATGGATGAACATAGTGCATATTATAAGTTTTAATGATGTGGGAATGATAGACAGTACCTAACCCAAATCAACTATGCCACCAGATAGGCTATAAGTGAATTTCAAGTCAGATGTTAGTTAATGTAACCAATGAAGTCATATGATGGCTAGTATTGACCGATACTACCATGTCTGAGAGTTACCCCTTTGTATAACGAATAGGCACTAGTCCATGGCATTATAAGTATCCCATTGAGTGGTTAATTCTGTATATTCTAAGTGGCTCGGGGTTTTTTTAAGATGTTGAATCCATTTATTCATTCATAAATGCAATTTAAATGACATGCAATTCTATTTTTTCCCATGTTTAGATCACCGGATTCAGGTGAAAAATGCCAATTAAACATAGAACATTTAGAATATGCCACCATGGGGGAAACTTGGGAAGGATATAGGTGGTCAAATTATAGGTCACAGTACAACACCTGTATGTGGATGGTGCCACTAATCAAGAAGAAGCACACCACATCAATGCAAACTGTCTAGGAGGCCCCAATACAAAGAAACGAGGAGTCTCCAGAGGCAGTGGGAGGACCAAAGAAAATGAAGCACATATTGAGGGGAGGAATCGATGATACCAAAACTTTCAAGGGAATCCTACAGTACAAGGAGACAAGAGACAAAGTAGTTCGTCAAAAGGAATATGTCTATATTGGTCGAGCCAAATGGGAATTGAAGGTGTTTGACCTAGGTATAGGATACCGCGACAGTTTCTTAGAAACAATACCATAACTAATGGTAAACATATGTATGGTTTGTATCAATCATGTCCATACCCACCATAATCCTATCCCTCAAGATTTTCCCCAATAATTCCCTTGTTGTCTTCTCACCTAGTGGTGCACCCTCCATACCCATATCACATTTTTTTATCTTCCATTAGACCCTTCGATGCACTACCAATTTTGGAACCCATTTTCATTATAACTTGCTTCAGTCACACCCCACAATGTGAAACTAATGACTGGATAAAACATCATTTTGAGTATCAATTTCACTGGACGACTAGCTACAATAAGGCAAAGTGTGCCTGAAGTACTAAGCATCGCCTCTGAGCTGTACCAATTGGCTCGAGGACCAGTGAATACATGTAAAGTTAGTTATGATCCACTTATATATGTTGTTAGCATTCTATAAATTTATTCAGCTGAAAAATCAAATGACAAAGGTAACCTACAAACCAAATTTAGAGTTGGGTACTAGCTTGCTCAGCTCAGAGAGGGATCTCTCCTATCACTTGGTATTCAACAGATGAATTTTTTTTAACAACCAATGGCTAGGTTTTGTTGTTTTGAAGGGTTTTTATAATTTTTTTGGAAAGGAAAATGAGGGACACCTAGGGTTATGGAGTCAAACTTATTAAACGAATGGAAGCACTGACTGGTCAGTAGAAATCTCCAGAGCATAAAGGATAAATGAGGAAATAAATTTGAGTTATAAATTGTAAATTTGCAGAGTGTAAGAATAAAGGAAAAATGTATAACCGTATCAGATCATTAAATAAATGAATTATGACGTTAGTTAAGAAGAACTAAACACAATTTAAATTTCTTAAGCCAAGAGCATAACAAGATGAATTATGTGCCTTTAACTTTCCAATTTAAACAAAAGACAATGTAAATGAAATCAGAAATACAGGAAATACATACAAAGAGAGGAGACAAAACTCCGATCACCACCATTATAATCTTTTCATGAAAACTCCAAGACTTATGCATGTGTATTCTATTCAGCTTCAGAAAATTACATTCAAGTTCTGAATAGCTAAAATAGTGCCCTTGCACTTCTTCCAACAACTAATACATTTGGAACTACTAATATTTATACAATTTGAGTTCCTTCGGTTTGAAACCGATTACAATGATAAAAATGAAACGTTTCAGTTTTTGAAACTGATTACAATAATTACAAGGGGCAGTTTCAGTTTTGAAACCAATTACAATGATTAGCAAGAAAACATTTCATGATCTGGATTCTGGCTCCTATGGTGTTTCAGTTTCTTTCTTTGCCACATGTCCTATTCTGGTATTCCACATGATCTTCCATCTTCAGTGACATCTGGACATTATCTACTAGACCCTGGAAAACTACACTTTGTCTTACCTATCCATACTATATCCTTCCATTGCAAGATAGAAGGAATATCATAATCTATCATTTCCTTGTTCATGATCTCCAGGTCAATGCAGGAAGCATATGACATGACTCATAGTCCAAGTTTGACTATTTTGAACTCATTCAGAATCTTAAAGTCTATAATCAGATGCTCAACCAACGTAGCTCCTTTCATATTTTTCTCTATGGTTTCGAACTTGGAATGATCCATTCTGCACTGAGTCAAGTGAGAATTGTATTCTTCCTCATCATAAAATTCTCCTTTTCCATCCCAAAATGGTGGAAGGCCTTTGCTAAACAATTCTTCAAAATAATCCTTGAAATCTTGCACACTTTGATCCATTTGTGTTTCCTTGGTTTGGACTGATTTCAATGGGTTATGTTTAGCAATAAACCTACTGGCATAGATAATCAATGTAGTTCTGTCTTTAATTCCAATAGTATAAAGGTCTGTAGTAAGAATAGAGTCTGTAGGTTTCCCTTCTCAGCATAATGTTTTGCCAAATATTATTTATATTGATAAGTTTCCCCAAATGTTTTATTAAAGATGTTTTTCTTGCTGCTAAAGGTTCTTGAGTTGCCTTCATTTTGGAGTTTTCTTTCCTTTTCAACCTCTACATTGCTAGTGCCACTTTCCACCATATCTATATTTACTTGTTCTCTGGGGTCTTCCTCCTCTAAATTAACTATCTGTGGAGACTGTGAAATATTCATATTATTAGGAGAAGTCTGTTGATCACTGGTGCCCATGGCCTCTGAACTGCTTCTCTTGCTGTGAACACTCATCTTAGGAACTTTGACTATCAGCCTCTGAGGAGCTTGTTGTGTTTGACTTTGTTGCAGGGTTTCCTCCACTTGTTGTGTTTGACTTTGTTGCAGGGTTTCCTCCACTTGTTGTGTTTGACTTTGTTGTAGGGTTTCATCCACTTGATGTGTTTGATTTGGTTGTAAGATTGTTTCCATATCAACAAAGACTTATAGGTTTTCCATCTTATCAAAACCCTCAACCTGTTCATTCTCATAAGGGGCCTGTTTGTTCATTAATATTCTCTTGGATATGATTGGGTGTGGATCATATCCTCTTCCCTGTAGCTGTGAAAAACCAAACTCTTTGAGATTTTCTTGAATCTGAGATAAGCATGATCTATTTTTGACAATGAAGGGGCCAATGATAAAAGGGAACTTGAGGTTGGAGGCTTTTCACAACTTTAGGATTTGCTCTATCTCAGATATAATTATTTTCCTAATGAATTCAAGGGAAAAGATTATGGGGGTCAGAAAAATAGGCAATAGGGGGATTCATGACAACCATAAACCTATATTATTGTTGAGTGCATGAATAGTACCCAATCCCCCACTTTGTTCTCTAGATTTGGCTGTAGATAGCTCCTCATGTCATCCAAAACTCTAGGTAGGTTGGTGTTGAAAATCAAAATGTAAACTCTAGACATGACTTTTCTTATAAAGATAAGAAATGTAATACTTTTACATTCAGTTGATACAAATTATTTTTTAGGAAATTCTCTCTTATCGGTTTCCACAAAAATATTCAGTAGATAGGTGTAGTATTTGAAATGCCTTAGAGAGGGAAAATTCACTAGCTGTTTATGGATATTATAAGCTATGAATTGATCAAAACTGATGCAGACTGACAAAACAAAATCTGAATTAAAAAAAGTCAAAAGGAAACTGAGCATGACTTCGACCACATGTTTATCATTGTCTAGACCTAAAACTTGACTTAAAAGGGAACAAACCCATTGGAATTCAAAAACCATTATATCACATTCATTGGCAAAGACAGGCTCTCTGAGAAATGTTCTAGTTTGAGAATTTTCTGTAAAAACAGATCTCAGACTTCTGATGGAAATTCTCTATATACCCTAATTAGCTTTTCTTCTTTGAAATGTTCGAACATTGTAGAGAAAGACTCTAGTATAATGAGGGAATCTTAAATTGATAGACTCTCTACCCTACACACGACCTCAGATCCTTGTTTATTCAGGACAACTCTTTATTCATGTAAATATTGTTCGGTGCACCAACCTATAAATTTGGGAAAAGGGAAAGTGACTTTGACATCATAAGGGACTATGGTGGTCTGGACTAGTTCAAGGAATGGTATACACCTTCCTACTTTATCGAACATGTTGCTTCTGGACATAGAGATGGACAAAATTGTGATTTCGGTATCAAAAATGTCTGAATCTCGATCAATTAGGGCTTCTTCATTCACCATAAGATCTTTTTCTGTTATTGAATTTATAATAGGATCCATGGTTGTGATGAAAAATACCTAGAAAAGAGAGGAAATGGCATGCAATTTGTGTACTGTTGAACTGTAGCTGAATGAGGGTGTTCGTGCCAAGTTTCAAATGGTCCAGTGTTTGAAATAATAATAAACTAAATAACAAATTCCCTTTTATACTTTTCCAAATTTTGGGGGCGTGAGGAAGTGGTTTGGGGAAACCTGTTTTTCACCTCGAAATGCACCTGGTGGCACCACATATCCCCGAACGAAAACCACGGTTTGAATTTCGTCCCGCTTTCCAAAATTGACCTTCGTGCAGTTTCTCGCCTGGAAATAATCCTCGACCGTCGATCTTGAGAGTTTACGATCCGCGACGTATCAAGCCCCATCAACTTAGTTCTTCTTCTGGATTTACCCTCTTTCTTCTAGATTTATCCCCTTCCCTATTTTATCAAGCTTCCATACCAATTTAACATCTCGCTAGATCCTGAAATCTTGATTTCACATAAAAATATTAATGGTGACTAACATGGGCTCCAACTGGGGATGCTATCCTCCCAACAAGGTAGCAAATAACGACAGACCAAGTGCCCACCCATTGGGTTGTATTTCACTCATACAACTAAATGGATCAAAATCTTATTCACAAAACTTCATTTACATAACTCAAATTATACTCAACATAACTTACAGCCTTCGCTTCGAGCTTCAATTTCTACTGATTTGATTTCAATTTCTGCATCTGAAAAACAAAAATGGTTATATGCAATTAAATGGAAAGGGTGAAAATTCCCTTAAGCGAGATAATGCTTGAGAAATCTATTATTTACAGGTCCTCCACCAACGAGATCTCCATTATGTTCCTGTAGAAGATAGGCATTATTTCCATGGTATGCCACAATTTTGAAAGGTCCTAGCCACAGATGGTCAAATTTCCCATGCTTTCCTCTATCTTCATTCCTAGCATCCCATTTCAACACCAAATCCCCCACTTTGAAATCATATTCCTTAGTATTCCTGTCAAAAGCCCTTTTAATCATGTCTTGGTGTAGTTGAGAGTTGTTGAAGGATTTCTCTCTTATTTTTTGAACATTTATTAGTTCATTTGTCCTCCTTTGAGTGGAATCTGGTTCAACATCTTTCTCCTGTAACAATCTCATCACTGGCAATCCTAATGAAGTAGGAAAAAATGTTTTTGTGAAATACACAATATGGAAGGGTGAAGTGGTAATATACCTTTTAGTAGTGATCCTGTTAGCCCATAGTACATGGATAAGCTTCTTGTGCCAAGCCTTTTTGTTATCTTGGAACATTTTTTTGATAATTCTGGTCAAACCATTATTGGATGACTAAGCCAACCCATTACCTTGAGGGTAATAAGTTTTGGAATGGCCAAGAGGTATATTGTAATCACTGCAAATTTTTTCCATGTTTTTGGACTTAAATGTTGTTGCATTGACCGTAATGATTTTGATTGGACAACCAAATATAGACAAAATATTGTTTTCCAAAAACTAAATGATAATAGTATATGTGGCTTACCTTATGGGAACTGCTTCAATCCACTTGGTGAAATAATTTGTGGTTGTCAGTATCCACTTGCGCTAAGCTAAGAACTATGGATGAATTTCTCCTATGAATTCAATGCCCCATTGTCTAAAAGGTGCTTCAATAGAGATAGGCTTCAAGGGAAAAGGCTACAGTTTTCTCTTCCCATAAAAAATTTTGCATTCATGAAAGCTTGAAACTTCTTTGTAAACATCAGAAAAAATTCTAGACCAATAGAAACTAGCCCTCAGTATCTTGTGCAGAGTAGTTTTCCAATAATGGTGCCCTCCACATACACCTTTATGAAACTCTCAGATTTTTTTTCTACTTCTCCCTCCAGCAAAAAACTCAACAATATTCCTCTTGAATCCTTCCAATACAAAGATTGATTTAGAATACAAAACTTAACTTCCTTTAGCTTCAAAAACGTGGCCTTGGTTTTTTTTTAATTCAGGGGGAGCCTGCAAATTTATCAACACATAAATAATGTCATCATACCATGGGGAGTCAAGGAATTTTTGGGACACCTGAGGGACCTTTTCTTCTTCTGAATATTCTGACAAATCAACAAAGAAATTAATTCCCAAGAGCTCACAATTTCTCTGTGTCATCAGCATTGCAAGCCCCTCCCCCTTGATCAGATTTGTAGGTTTTATCTTGAGCTCATACTCCAACAACACAACTATCCACTTACCCCTTTTCCCCTTAGTATCATATGGAGTTAAAATTTTCTTCATAGAATTGTTGGGCACATAAGCAATGGTATGAGAAGAAAGATAGAAAATCTAAACTTCTTTAGGGCCTTGACTAGTGCATATGCCTTATTTTCCATGATATCATACTTTAATTGGGAATCCCTCAATGTCCTTCTATATTATGCTATAGGTCTCTCAAAATTCTTTTCATCTTTTTGTAATAAAACACCAGCAATGGTGTGCTCCAAGGAAAAAGAAAATAATATAAAGTCTTTTGCAAAAATTGGACTGGCCAGCACTCCGACCTTGGTCAATGCCACTTTAATATCTTCAAAGGATTTTATGGCTTAAAGATTCAACTTTATCTCACTTCTTTTCTGAGCATGTTAGTGATATCCTTTATGATTTCAGCCAAGTTAGGGATGAATCTTCTCAGAAAATTTACTTTCCCCATGAAATATTGTACTTATTTCTTGCTTATGGGTGTGTCAATTTTAAGGATTCCCTCAACTCTTCTAGGATCTATCTTTATTCCCTTTGTTATAACCCTAAATTTCTCTACTTATGCATACATGGATTTTGTCCCTCTTACTTGAAATTTTTGCCAAGCCATCACTAAGTTGCTCTTCTAAAAAACCTATTTTTTGAAGATGTGCATGCCCTGCACTAATAATGCCCATGTACATATGCTTTATGCACCACTACAACCTATGTATGTATGCATGATGCACCACTACAATTTGCATATACTTGCAAAAGTTGAAAAAAATAAAAAGTTGCAAGGAATTCGTTGAGATTACGGTCTGTAAGGTAGTTTCCCAATTAATCCACCGCCTATAGCCCGCCACCCAACTGAATAACCATCCTTTTTTCATAGAAAAGGAGGTGTTGGGGTCTCATTCCACATCTAGACATAATAAAAATGAAACTGTGCCTGTTTCACATCCCATCCCCACCCCAAGTAATTGTAACCCTTTTGTGAGAATTGCCTCAGAATTCCCTAATTTTCCCTTCTTCCTCCATCAGAACCCATTCACTTCCCCGAAGAGATCCAAAGGTTGAGAGGAGAATCCATAAAGAGGTTAAATTGGAGCTTGTTGAAGAGGATCCCAAAACAGGTTCATGGAGCAGTAGCCATCTTTGGAGAAGTACTTTTCCTATCCCAAATCATGGTGTGCTGAATGTTTTTAATGGTTTATGTTTGTATATTATAACGTCTAACCCTTATTTCTATATTAATTGCAGGCTTTTAGATTTTTGTTTGTCTTTATTTGAATGTAGGCTAGCCTTGGGAGGATTTTTGCAGTCAGCGAAGATTTCAAGCTCGAGAAGATGACCATTGTACGTGGAGTAGAGGTACAGTTACCCAATCCTTCTAGTAGTGCATTTGGGTCAAATTCCGATGGCGCGTTTGATGCAATTGGTACTTTATATTGTCGAGAAAATGAAAAATAGTGGACCCCCTCAAACCCCATTTCACATGATGTCTCTTTTTCGATGACATAGATTTTGTCTTTATTGCGACGTTTCATGTAGAAATGTGTCATCCCATATTTGACTGTCCAACCCCCATATATATGTCGTAATCCCGATGTCTTGGATGTGGGAAGACCGACGTCTTGGACATGGCAAGAGAGACATCTTGGAAGTGGAAAGAGCGACGTCTGGGAGGTGGCAAGAGCGACGAACTGGAGGTGGCAAGAGCAACAACTTGGAGGTGGCAAGAGAGACGTCTTAGAGTTGGTAGGAGTGACATCGTGGAGGTGGCAAGAGAGACATTAAGATGTATCAGCTTCTACGTGGTTGCTATTGGAGAGACACTCTTGGAGGTGGAAATAATGACGTCTTAGAGGTGGAAAGAGAGACATCTTGGAGGTGGAAAGAGAGATGTCTTGTAGGTGACAAGAGATACGTTTGGGACATGGCAAGAGAGATGTTAAGAGGTATCAACTCCGACATGGTTTCTATGGGAGCGACACTCCAAGACATCAGAATAGTGATTGTGTTGTAGGTATTTAAAATATATATATATCGATACTGAGAGGGACACATAGATTAACCTTTGCTAAGATACTAGCCATATCAATATTTAAATGTATATCATTGGTCTTAGACAAGGTTGGTTGAGGAGGAGGAATAACTTCCAATGGTAAAGGGGATCTTGTATAATTAGGTTTAGGATCAGTAGGATATGTCTCAAGAGTGTTATCACATGAACTCACAATTGTTGAGATAAAGTCTGAAAGCTCAACTGCAATCATGCGTAACTTAGAGGGAAGGCCCTTGTCTTTGGTTCTTTTGCATCTATGTTAATGTTGTAGTGGTTGATTGAACCTTACTTATGTAGCTCGTTGTAAACATTCTTCTTAAAAAAGTTAAGAAAATTATATCAAGTGTTTCCCTAACAAGTGTGTTGTGGTTTATTTATGGAAAAAACTTTATGTTCCTTTTGATGTTCATTAAATGGTTGTGTTTAAGTTACTAAGATATTTTAAACAAAATGGTTGGACGTTTCCTCATAATGTTGGTTTTGTTGTAAAATCTGTTAACTTAATTTGGGCATTGGGTTGGGTCATGTCTGATGTGTTAGGAATAGTTTCATTATAAGTAATCCTAGGTTGATATCATCACTAGGTTTGAAGCAAGTTAGTTTCACACACCCTAAATCGACCAAAATGAAATTTTGGAGGAATTCTCTAGGTGACATAGTGGATGTTTCAACATCTTGTATTTATTTATATGTGTTTTTGGTTATAAGACAACATTCAATATGGCCCTCCCTTCTCAAACTTGAATCAACATGAGTTACACTATACATATGTTAAATCTTATGGTGAGCCAATGTTCTCATCTTTAGTTTGAATATGTTTGGTCTAAGATAAATCTTTTCTACAATGTTGTACCATTGAATCTAAAGTATGGATGTGGCATTTGGTGTACTAGACTTCAAAAAATAGAATGATCCCATTATGAAAGAGATTTTTTTCCGTGTACTCTAAACACATTAGATGTAAGAGATTAATATCCCTCAAAACCATGGTTATATGTGGACATTCCAACCATGGTTTTTCCCTCAAAACCATCCAATTTCATATTATTTCTTACAAGCAAATACCCCACTCCCCATAGTTTTTTCCTAGCCATAATTCCATGAGAATTTTTCCTTGTTTGCATGCATAAAAACCATGTTTCCACACAATTTATGCCATGACCAATGAGAAGAAGAGAATTTGGATAGGAAAATGGATAATTCACGTGGGAAATAAATGTTCTTAGGTAGAATGGAGAGTCTAAGAATCATTCATGACTGAGGGTGAATAATAGTTTCTCGCCAAGTTTATTCTACATAATACAAGTGTGTCGACCTTCCTAAGAAGCATGAGGAAACATCCAAAAGAACACCCAATTAAAAGATGAGTGGGAAATATTTTTAAGGAATCATCGGCAAGGAAGTTTTTACTTCAAAGGATAAGTGTCAAACCATATCACCCATGCACCTCCTTTCCTCTTTCTCTCTTATGGTATCATGGTCCCCTTGTTACTTCTCAAGAAACCTTTTATGTGGATAATATATTACCATTGTAATATCATAAGGACACCATGGAAATCATAAAAATCACACCATAATCCTTTCCCATAATGGAAATCCATCTAAAATTCAATAGTCAGACCACTAGGAACATTTACAACTCATTCACCTTATTTATACACAACCCAAATAATACAACATCTCAACTGGGATGACTATTTTACAAATGTGGCAAGAGAGACTACTATGTCACAAATGTGGCAAGAGAGACGACTATGTGGAAAACGTGGCAAGAGAGACGATAATGTGACAAGAGAGACGAAAACATGGCAAGAGAGATGTCAACATGGAAATAGCGATGTTATCTGGCAATATGGAAAAAAAAATTAAAATTTCCTCTAATTTTCGATATTATGGCCAATTTTGTCCATAACGCCGCAAATAGAACGTTGAAATTTTTACAATATGTACTAATGTTATCATCTTTCCTTTTCTTATATAAGGCTGGGGTATGTTTGGGGTAGTTAGAGAAGTAGTTGAATTTTAGACGGTTGTGATCTGCCTACATTTTGAACCCTAGTGTAGTCTTAAGGGGGGTTTTCCCTGCTAGAAGAACTGGTGACCATACTGGGGAAGCCTTTAGGGTTTTAGGGGATTTTTTGGGTGTTTGATTGGTTTTTGTACCTTTCAAGTTTCTCTTGAGTCTACTGAGTCTTTTAAGGGATTCTGGTCACCTATTGGTCCCATACGAGTTCTCCCTGCCCTGTCAGTCAGTCTATTTTATTTATTTTTTGAGGAATTACAGAGGTGTACACGCCCTGCAATGGGTCATACCGCATACATACACGCACTATCTAGTAAACAACCCATGTACATATGCAGGCTGTTGAAACAACAGTAGCATACCTGTTTCAAGAAATTACTTTTGAAAAAAAAAAGAGGCAACCAGCCTCTTTCCTGATTGAGGTTTTACTTCTCAAGGTTTCTTGATAAAGTTCAGTGTCTTCATTTTTATAGTCATAGCTTGGGTTAGATGTCAGT
>JASDQU010031250.1:0-11175 GCA_032191745.1 Picea mariana | reverse complement strand
ATTGCCAACGGAGGGTCATGTAATTATGATGCTGAGAGCATAGGTGACATTGAGTTTCCCTTGAGGTATAAACATCTAGTGCAATGATGGGCACCTAAGGAGATACCTAAAGTGGACACAGATTTCTTCATCGGTGGGAGGATGTATCTCATTGCTCCTTCGTCCTTACATGGATTGGGGTTATTTTCCATGGATGGCATAAAGGTCAGCTATGGCACTGTAACTGAATTGATGGAGTATGTCAGACCATTATACAAATACAATCACTGGTTGATGTTGGTCCGATATACGCAAAGTATGCAGAGATACAGAGTTACCACAAATTATATACAACTACTAGATAACAATCAAAATAAAGGGGCAACTATGTATATTGATGGAAGGCCAAAAGATACTAGAAACATTGCGGGCTTTATAAATAGTACACAACTAGTGGAAACAACTAAGAAACTGAATTGCATATTTGAGGCACACGAAGGAAATCATATATTTGTATGTGCAACAAAAACAATAGTTCCAGGTGAAGAGTTGTTGATCGATTACAACTTAAATCGAATAGATGGACAGGGTGACCGTGGAAAGGCACCCACTTCGCCTCAATAGGTAAATGTTAAATACAATAAAAACTTATGACTACAACAACTAAATTTCAGAAATTTCATTATTTTGTTTTTGTATTATTACTACAATATTTCATTTTCTTAATCTTACAGGTGAATTTCATAACTTTTATTGATTGATTTATGGTGTCAACATCTGTCCAGGCTGACCATGGTAGAAAATCACCTGCTACATCTCTCCAGGGTGACCGTGGAAAGGCACCCACCGTGCCTCAGCAGGTAAATGTTAAATATAGTAACAACTTATGACTACAACAACTAAATTTATGAAATTTCATTATTTTTTTTTTTTCTGATATTACTCCAATATTTCATTTTTTAAACGTTACAAGTGATTTTCATAACTTTTGTTGATTGATTTATTGTTTCAACTTCTGTCGAGGGTGACTTTGTTCGAGTTTCACCCACTACATCTCTCCAGGGTGACCGTGGAAAGGAATCCACTGTGCCTCAACAGGTAAATCTTAAATACAGTAACAACTTATGACTACAACAACTAAATTTATGAAATTTCATTATTTTTTTTCTGATATTACTCCAATATTTCATTTTTTAAATGTTACAGGTGAATTTCATAACTTTTGTTGATTGATTTATTGTGTCAACTTCTGTCCAGGGTGACCGTGTACGAGTTTCACTCGCTACATATCTCCAAGGTGACCGTGGAAAGGCACCCGCTATGCCTCAATAGGTAAATGTTAAATACAGTAACAACTTATGACTACAACAACTAAATTTCTGAAATTTCATTATTTTTTTTTTCTGATATTACTCCAATATTTCATTTTTTAAATGTTACAGGTGAATTTCATAACTTTTGTTGATTGATTTATTGTGTCAACTTCTATCTAGGGTGACCATTTCCGAGTTTCACCCACTACATCTCTTCAAGGTGACCGTGGAAAGGCACCTGCAGTGCCTCACCAGGTAAATGTTAAATACAGTAACAACTTATGACTACAACAACTAAATTTTTGAAATTTTGTTATTGTTTTTCTGATATTACTACAATATTTAATTTTTTTTTATGTTAGAGGTGAATTTAATAACTTTTGTTGGTTGATTTATTATGTCAACATATGTCCAGGGTGACCGTGTCTGAAAAACACCCTTTACATCTAACCAGGGTGACTGTGGAAAGGAACCCACAGTGCCTCACTAGGTAAATGTTAAATACAGTAACAACTTATGACTACAACAACTAAATTTCTCAATTGTTAAAGTTCATCTTATTCATTTTATTAATCAATGTACTGTGGCATGGTCAATGTGGGAAGGCTCCCATAGAGGATATTGATGAGGATGAAATATTTTATTCGACAAACCCAATGGCAACTGTAACGAAGGCTATGAAGAAGGCTAACATAGAATATCTAGGTTTGATTAGCAAAAGACCCCTGACACAGGAGGACAGGGAAAGAATTGTACAGCTACAAACTACAATAACTAATTTTGGGGTAATTGGCATCTTTACATATTTTTATTAGCTATGACAATTTCATATCGATTTTTTAGTTTTATATTTTGTATATGATCTTGTAAAGAAAATGTTTCCATTTGTAGAAGTTTTTAAACCCCGTGCATGGGGAACCTGTCGATCCTACAACTTCTATAGGTAGCAATGATGTTCCAATGCCAAAAAAAGGTTGACATAACAAAGTGCAAGTGAGGCTTTTTGATGCAGGAGCATTGCCAACATCAAGCGAGCCAGCACGGAAGCAAAAGATAGCTGGACAAGCGCCAGCCCGAATTTTGAAATTTCCTTGAAGTTGATGCACAATCATAAATGAAGTCATTAAGAAGAAGCACACTTGTATAATGTAAATGGACCTTGAGTGATTTTCTCATGTCCTTAGTAGATAGAAGGCATTTAAAGTAGTTAATATAAGTAGGTAGAATTGAATGTGTAGATTAGACAGTTTTAGAACGCAAGAGGGAAACATGATATAGACACCCTCATTGTGTATTGTAACATTATTGAAGGATGGGAAGAAGAACATAGAAGAGAAGTAGAGAGCTATGTAAGAACACCCATGTACAGATATTTGGATTAATAGAAAGAGGTTGATTCAAGATCATGGTTTCGTGTTTGTTCTCTGTGTAAGTTGATGTTGAATGATATGCTCATGAATGTTTGCTTCCTGTTATACATTCACTTTATATGTTGTGTATATGATTTCATGTTTTGAGTTTGAAATATGAGAGGAAGTAGGAATGAGTTTCAATTGTTTCTCTATCTGAGCAAGAGTTTCTGCAAGGAGTGCAGTTGAAGTGTCCGCAAGGAGTGCATTGACGAAGGGCTCAGATAGTTTATCTTTTGTTCTCATTCATGCAGAAGTGCAGACAGGCACAGGAGCCGTGCAAGGAGTGCATAGGCTGAGTGAAGTCTCAGGGTTGTGAACCTGAGTGAAGAATTTAGAGACTACTGCTGCAAGTGTGCGCAGGGTCGAAGGAAATTCAACATTTGGAAGTGTCTGAAGGTTGCCGCAAGGAGTGCGTGCAAGAGTCTTCTCTAAGACTCGGAGTTATAAGGAAGCTCAGGAAGGATAAGGCCTTCGAAAACCATTGAAGCATCGCCAGATAGAGTGGTGACTGAAAGTATTAGGGAAGCATCATAAGTTTGCGCCGTAGAAGGATGAGTTCCACGGAGAAAATCACTTTGGCTAATTGTGCAGAGATTCTCAGAGGAAATGCGGATGGTCGGAATTTTTTGAGGAGAATTCACAAATTTTTGTGAGCCATTAGATCTCACGGAGGAGCAGGGGAGATACAGTGATTATTCCCAGAAGGTTCAAATCTCAGGAGGGGCAGGACCGTAGATCCAAGCCTCAAGGGTCGTTGGATTTATGCGTGGATTCTTGTATCGGGATTTCATGGGTTGAAGTCCTGTAAATGGTGCAACAGGAATCGCGAAATCACGAAACGCGATATCCCAAAAGCTTAAAGGATTTGTGTGGGCCGCAGCGGAGTCAGCGGGTGGACAGGTGGCATATTATTTTGGGTTTTCGAAAAGTGAAGTTTCGAAGAAAACATTTCCTTTGGATTTGTGATATTGCGAAGTCTGAAATGCTGATGAAGTGACGTGGAGTGGAAAAGTCAAAGCTCGCGTGTAAATCGGAGTTTCGTCTAATCGGGATTCGGGAGTTGGGGAAACAAGTTACTCGACCTCGCGATCACCAAAATTGCGATAAGGAAAATCCCCATAAGGAAAGGAAAAAGGTCAGCGTTGACTTGTATCGGGTTTCAGAGATTCGATTCGGGAGACCAACGCTCGACCACAGGGTAATTCGCGAAGCCCGATCTCCTAAGCGCAAAGAGGGGATCCCGTGGAAGTTTGCTGTGGGTGCAGATTTCCTGATAGGGAAATAGAAGAGCCATTTAGAGTTCTTCGGGTCGACGAGAAGGAAAGATCTTGTGCTAGCGTGGACCTTCTGACCTACGGGTTGAGAGGTTACGGGCGTCGGCATCAAGTGGTATCAGAGCACAGAAAGGTTCTTTGCTTTCTGTAGCAGCGAAGAAAGAGAATTCACCATGATGTTGAGGAGAAGGGACAAGCAAACACCTGATCCGCCAGAGGAGAGGGAAATGTCAAGAAGAAGAGGCAGGAAGATGACAGATCCAGCCATGGAGAGAGAGATGCGTGATCTACGAGCTAGAATCTAAGACATGGAGATAGCACAAAGGCATACAGTTAGTGTTGGGGATCTTAGTGATTCCGAAAGTGAGATTGAGGCTGAACATGAAGAGGAAGTTGTAGCTGAAGATGCATCAAACGAACGTTTGATCAAAGCTATTGCAAGAATGGGTGCAAGAGAAAAAATGGACATTCCAGTTTATGAGGGAAATCTGGATGCAGAGGAGCTTCTAGACTGGATTAGAGCTCTGGACACATACTTCGACTATGAAGATGTCGAAGAGGACAAGAAAGTCAAGCATGCTGTCACTAGATTGAAAGGACATGCAACATTGTGGTGAGATGAACTACAAGCTGACAGATGCTGCAAGGGCAAGTAGAAGATCAAAAGCTAGGACATAATGATAGTGAAGATGAAGGAGAAATTCATCCACAGAGATTATCAAATTACTCTGTTAAGGAGAATGCAGAACCTGAGACAGAAACTGATGATAGTAAAAGAATACACTGAGGAATTCTACAAGATGAACATCAGGGCAAGTCATCGGGAGAGCGATGATGAAAAAGTGGCCAAATGCATGAATGGCCTGAGATATGATATCCAGGATGAAATAAGCATGGTAACCATTTGAACGGTGGAATATGCTTATCAGATGGCTCTGATAGCAGAAGAGAAGCTGAGCCGAAAGCAAGGTCAGAGAGGCCGAGGTAGAAGTCATCCAAGAGGCAAATCAGTTGCCCATAACATATATCAGAAGCCCAAAGAGGACTGGAAGAAACCTCAGACTCGAATTGAGAGAGGTGGGAGTTCACAGCATGGGCAATATGCTGAACAGAGAGGAAAGCATACTGAGCAGAGAGGAGATTATGTTGATAACAATACTTTTCCTCGTACTAGAGGTAGAGGAAGAGGAAAAGGTGGAGTAATAACATGCTTCACATGTGGAAAGAATGGGCACAAGTCTTATGAGTGTCCTGACAAAAAGAAGGAGATTGGAGAAGCTCACATCTCCAAGGCACAGAGGCAGGATGTTGAGGTAGAAGACGCTGAAGGTGGAAGATCGCTGATGATGCAGAAAGCTTTGCTGACACCAGAGAAGGAGGTGGAGAGTTCAGTCCAAAGGACCAGACTTTTTAGGACTGCTTGCAAGACCAAGGACATGGTATGCAAGGTCATTGTAGACAATGGTAGCATGGATAATCTCGTTTCTACAGAGATGGTAGAGAAGCTGGAGCTGGAGACGATTGATCATCCAAGCCCATACAAAATTTCGTGGCTACAAAAAGGACATCAGGTAACTGTAACTAAACAATGTTTAGTTGAATTCAAGATAGGAGGATATAATGATAAGATATTATGTGATGTCATTCCTATGGATGTTTGTTATCTATTGCTAGGTATACCATGGCAATATGACAGGAATATGATTCATGATGGGAGAATGAACACATACACCCTAGAGAAGAATGGGGGGAATCACATGTTGCTTCCAATCAAGGATAAGGAGGTGAAACTAGAAGTAAGCAACACACTTCTCATGAGTGGGAAGAATCTTCTTACAGAAGTTAAGAAGAAGGAGGATCCACAGTTCATCATGGTCAGGAAACCAAAGATTGTTTTGACTATCACAAGAGTGGATGATTTACCAGAAGAAATTCAGGAACTATTGGAAGAGTTCGTTGATATAGTAGTGGACGAATTACCTTGTTCATTGCTACCGATTAGAAGTGTGAGTCATCACATTGATCTCATACCAGGAGCCAATTTTCCAAACAAAGCCACGTACAGATTGATGCCACAAGAGAATGAAGAGGTTAAGAGACAAGTCCAGGAGTTGTTGGACAAAGGATTGGTCAGGGAAAGCTTGAGTCTGTGTGTTGTTCCAACAGTACTAAGTCCGAAGAAAGACGGAGGCTGGAGGATGTGTACTAACTCAAGGGAGATTAATAAGATAACCATCAGGTACAAATTTCCATTGCCAAGGATGGACGATCTCATGGATTGCTTGAGTGGAGAAAAATATTTTTCAAAGATTGATTTGAAAAGCGGATATCACCAGATTCACATGAGAGAAGGTGATGAGTGGAAGACAACATTCAAAACAAACGAAGGGTTGTATGAATGGCTTGTTATGCTGTTTGTCTTAACAAATGCACCGAGTACCTTCATGAGGTTGATGAACAAAGTCCTGAGGGAGTTCATCGGGAAGTTTGTCATTGTGTATTTGGATGACATACTGATTTTCAGTAAAACAGTGGCAGAGCATCTGAAGCATTTGGCTACAGTGATGCAGAGGCTACAGTAGGAGAAGCTGTTGATAAACATGAAGAAGTCCTCGTTCATGAAGACAGATCTCATTTAATTAGGATTTGTTATTTCCATAGATGAGTTGAGGATGGATCCAGATAAGGTGGAGGTAATCAAGAATTGGCCATCACCGAAGAATATCTTTGAGGTGAGAAGTTTTCATGGATTTGCTAGTTTCTATCAAAAGTTCATCAGGAATTTCAGTGGAATTAGTGCAGCAATGATGGATATAGTGAAGAAAAGACACAAGTATTTTCACTGGATAGAAGAGGCTGAGAAAAGTTTTAATCTATTGAAAAGGAAGATTACAGAACAACCAATTTTGGTGTTACCAGATTTTTGAAAGACATTTCAAGTGAAATGCGATGCAAGTGGGTTTGCAATCGGGGTAGTCTTGAGTCAGAAAGATAGGATGATGGCATACTTCAGTGAGAAGATGAATGAAGCGAAGGTGAAATACTCCACTTACGATAAGGAGTTTTATGCTATCATACAGGCATTGAAGAAATGGAGGCATTACTTGATCCCGAAAGAGTTTGTCTTGTACAGTGACAATCATGCATTGCAGTTTGTGACTCAATAGGAAAAGTTGAATCAGAGACATGTCAAATGGGTTGAGTATATGCATAATTTCACTTTTGTGATTAAACATATTTCTGGTACTGCTAACAAAGTGGCTGATGCTTTGAGCAGGAAGTGTTTGTTGTTGCAGGAGTTCCGAGTCAAAATGTTGGGTTTTGATGATCTCAGGAACATGTACACAGATGATCCGGATTTTAAAGAGGCATATGAAGCAAATGAGAATCCAATTCTCAGGGATAGAAGCCAATGGGCCGAATACATGATCCAGGAAGGATTGTTGTTCAGGGGCAATCAACTGTGTATTCCGAAATGCTCCACGAGGGAGAATTTGCTAAAGGAGAAACACAGTGGAGGATTGGCAGGACACTTTGGTCATGACAAGATGTTTGCAAAGTTGAATGAGTCATATTTTTGGCCGAGAATGTGAGCAGATATCAATATATTCGTAGACATATGTAGAATTTACCAGTATTCGAAGGGAAGAAGACAAAATGCGGGATTCTGTCAACCATTTCCCATACCACAAAGGCCGTGGGATGCAATTAGCATGGATTTTGTATTGGGGTTGCCAAGAACACAAAGAGGTTTTGATTCAATCTTTGTGGTGGTGGATAGATTTTCCGAGATGGAACACTTCATTTCATGTCAGAAAACTAGTGACGCAACTCACATTGCGAATCTGTTTTTCAAAGAGGTCATTCGACTTCATGGGTTGCCAAGAAGTGTAGTTTCAGATTGAGATACAAAGTTCATAGGGAATTTTTGGAGGAACTTATGGAAGAAGTTGGGAACTAACTTGTTATTTAGTTCAGCTTATCATCCTCAGACGGATGGACAGACATAAGTGGTGAACAAAAGTCTGGGAGACTTGTTGAGAAGCTTGGTGACAGAACACCACAGCCAGTGGGACCATATATTGCCTCAGGCAGAGTTTGCTTATAATGACTCAGTTAACAGGAGCACAGGGTAGAGTCCATTTCATATTGTATATGGCATGCAGCTGAGAGGAATTTCTGAATTGAGGGATTCAGAACAGACTGTGACTAGCAGCACTAGTGCAGAAGATTTCGCAGAGGTGATGAAAGAACTTCACAGCCGGGTGAAGGAGCGATTGAAGAATTCAAATCAGGAGTATAAGCGTCGAGAAGATCAGCACAAAAGACAACTTCAGTTTGAGGTTGGTGACTTGATTCTGTCACATTTGAGGAAGGAAAGGTTCTCGACAGGGTCTTGAAGAAATTCGGGGTGAATGCTTATGAGATTGAATTACCCGATGGGATCGAAATTTCTCCGATATTCAATATCTCAGATTTGTACCCATATAAAGCTGAGGAAGCAGGAGCAGAAAATGAGCAGCCATTGATTCAGTGGAGAAAGCAAATGCCAGTTGCAGATAAGCCACAGATGGAGCGCATATTGGATAAAAGAATTGGTAAGAAGACCAGAAGGAAAGAATACTTTTAGTATTTGGTCAAATGGAAGGGCCATCCAGTTGAAGATGCCAACTGGGAGAATGAAGCAGAGATCCAGAGGCATGGACAACTGTGCATGAGCTCATGGATAGGAGCCCATGAAAATTTTCAAGCTAGGGAGTATGATTCAGGAGCATCGCCAACATCAAGCAAGCCAGCATGGAAGCAAAAGACAGCTGGACAGGCGCCAATGTGAATTTGGAAATTTCCTTGAAGTTGATGTGCAATATTAAATGAAGTCATTAAGAAGAAGCGCACTTGTATAATGTATATGTACCTTGAGCAATTTGCTCTCATCCTTAGTAGATAGAAGGCATTTAAAGTAGTTAATGTAAGTAGGTAGAATTGAATGTGTAGATTAGACAGTTTTAGAACGCAAGAGGGAAACAAGATATAGACACCCTCATTGTGTATTGTAACATTATTGAAGGATGGGAAGAAGAGCATAGAAGAGAAGCAGAGAGCTGTGTAAGAACACCCATGTACAGATATTTGGATTAATAGAAAGAGGTTGATTCAAGTNTGTTGAATGATATGCTCATGAATGTTTGCTTCCTGGTATACATTCACTCTATATGCTGTGTATATGATTTCATGTTTTGAGTTTGAAATCTGAGAGGAAGTAGGAATGAGTTTCAATTGTTTCTCTATATGAGAAAGAGTTCCTGAAAGGAGTGCAGTTGAAGTGTCTGCAAAGAGTGCATTGACGAAGGGCTCAGATAGTTTATCTTTTGTTCTCATTCATGCAGAAGTGCAAACAGGCACAGGAGCCGTGCAAGGAGTGCGCAGGCTGAGTGAAGTCTCAGGGTTGTGAACCTGAGTGAAGCATTTAGAGACTACTGCTATAGGTGTGCGTAGGGTCGAAGGAAATTCAACATTTGGAAGTGTCTGAAGGTTGCCGCAAGGAGTGTATGAAAGAGTCTTCTCTAAGACTCGGAGTTATAAGGAAGCTTAGGAAGGATAAGGCCTTTGAAAATCGTTGAAGCATCGCTAGATAGAGTGGTGACTGAAAGTATTAGGGAAGCATCGTAAGTTTGCGTCGTAGGAGGATGAGTTCTGCGGAGAAAATCACTTTGGCTAATTGTGTAGAGATTCTCAGAGGAAAGGCAGATGGTCGGAATTCTCTGAGGAGAATTCATGAATTTTCGTGAGCTGTTAGATCTCGCGGAGGAGCAAGGGAGATATGGTGAGTATTCCCAGAAGGTTCAAAGCTCAGGAGGGGAAGGACCGTAGATCCAAGCCTCAAGGGCCGTTGGATTTACGTGTGGATTCTTGTATCGGGATTTCGTGGGTTGACGTCCCATAAATGGTGCAATAGGAATCGCGAAATCATGAAACGCGATATCCAGAAAGCCTAAAGGATTTGTGTGGGCCACAGCGGAGTCAACGGGTGGATAGGTGGCAGATTATTTTGGGTTTTTGGAAAGTGAAGTTCCGAAGAAAACACTGCCTTTGGATTCGCAATATTGCGAAGTCTGAAATGCCGATGAAGTGACGTGGAGTGGAAAAGTCAAAGCTCGCGTGTAAATCGGAGTTTCGGCTAATCGGGATTCGGGAGTCGAGGAAACAAGTTACTCGACCTCGCGATCGCCGAAATCGCGATAAGGAAAATCCCGATAAGGAAAGGAAAAATGTCAGCATTGACTTGTATCGGGTTTTAGAGATTCGAGATACCAATGCTCAACCATAGGGTTTGCGAAGTCGTGAAGCCCGATCTCCTAAGCGCAAAGAGGGGATCCTGTTGAAGTTTGTTGTGGGTGCAGATTTCCCGATAGGGAAATAGAAGAGCCATTTAGAGTTCTTTGGGCCGGCGAGAAGGAAAGATCATGTGCTGGAATGGACCTTCCAACCTGCGGGTTGAGAGGTTGCGGGCATCGGCATCACTTTTTGAGATGAGCGGGGTGATTTTGACCAGCATGACACGCCAGAGCATGATGAGCCGGAGCCTATGACTCCACATGATGACTCTGGAGAGGAACATAGTGTAGGTGCACATGACACTATTATGCATGGAGCATAATGAATTAAAAGAACCGGATCACTAGATGTCACCTTTCTGGTGGATGATGCATGTGTTCCGATAAAGATTCAGAAGATTGCAGGTAATTTCCCATTAATTGATTCATTTTTTGAATGAAATTGAAATGGAAATTTGTTGAGATTATTATAAATTAATGGATAACACGTTTCTACAGGAAACAATGTTTTCTATAGAAACTTACATGACAAATCATTGGAGTTGTTTGGCCCCACCATTTGCACATGGTGGAATGACCAAGATAGAAAAAAGAAAGATGATTAATAGATCACATGGTAAACTTGTTTGGTAACACTTTCAACAAGAAAGTGGTTACAAAGTTAGCCAACGAGAATTTAAAATACACCAGGGCCCAGTATAGGGATAAATTGCAAATAGACCTCAAGCACGAGTGCCCTCCCATGGTTCTCGAGAAAGAGTGGAAGGCGCTAATAGAGGATGCAAATGAGAACTTGTTTAAAAAACAAGGACGACAACCATGATCTGGTCAAGCAAGGTACAACACATGTCATATTATCAGT
>JASDQU010031249.1:9611-22288 GCA_032191745.1 Picea mariana | reverse complement strand
CTTAGCTATTTTATTGATTTTTGCAAGATTTCCTATCCCATGCAGAGATTCCATTTTCTATAACAATTTCTCTACACTCAACACACAATATTTTCCCGCACAACCCAACACTTAGTTTTATTTCAAAGTTCCCTTTATGCATAATACCTATCATCACTCTTCTCTCCTCACAACCTTCCTCTTCGTGCAACACCTTTTTCCACACAATATGTTCTTCCATAAATGTTATATCCTACACAACTCTTATGTAGAGAACCTTGCATATCTCATTCTCTCCACTCACCATACTTTCGCACCTCCAAACTTATGCTCACCTTTCACTTCCACACTTCTGAGGTTCATCACTACAAAGGCTATAAATATTGATATATATTGTAATACCCCAAGGTCGAGCCCATGCTAAATTGTAAACATGTTTTGTAGGCTGGTGAGCCAAGTGATTATAAGATAGGAGGCTTATATGATGATTAGGATAGAGATCCTAGATGATAAAGGCTAGTGAGCCTATTTTTGTAATCGTAAACACTCATATCATTAATATAATACATCACTGCATGTAGACAAACCACAAAAAAAAGAGAATCGGGGACTAAGCTCAACTAGGTAGGGAAAGGGAGGGATAAGAGACTAGGGAAAAAGGGCTGAGATTGAGGGCTTAACCCAAAGAGAATATTATATTATATTTTTCTAAATACTAAGGTGAGGATAATTGTTTTATCCTAAGTCTCATGGAAAAGGGACTGAATCCCAAGTGGAGAGAAACGATCTCCAGGAGAGCCATGTGTCAATCATGGTGCATGCAAGTATAGGTGGGGGAAAATAGTTTGTTTTGGGGATACCTCCCCATTCACTCACACACTCACGCACTAAGCCATCCCCTCCATCATTGACCTCTGCAAAATTCATGCACCTATCAAACCTGGAACATTTTTGAGCCATCCCGTACTCTTTCTGTGAAGCACAACGCACCAGTACTTTTCCTGAGCTCGTACCATGCCTTAAAGGTTTGTTGTTGTTGCCATCATCTGGTCTATACTCGAGTTTTTTTTTTCCATCACCTTACTCGATTGACTTAGGAGCTGGAATGAAGAAGCATGTTGTCAGGCATGTGTGTTTGAATAGGTGGGTTGTCAGGCCCGTGAACTGAAGAAGCAGGTTTTCAGGCCTGTAAGAAACTCTCTCCAGGTGAGAGAGGTTGCAAGTGATTTTCCTAGAGGGAGCTCAACGAAATATATAGTGCTCTGAGAATTCATGTCCGTCCTGTTGTTGAAGCCTTGGAAGGGAAGTGGGTTAGTCGAAGGAATGTTGAGAAGAGAAGGGGCACACTTCCTAGGGTGGGACAATAATGTGAGGAATGAGAGGTTGTAGGCTGTTAGTGTGAGTTGGATCCTAGGACAAAATCCTTCTTTTTGAATGTGAAACTTCCAGTTGTCTCAGACTATCCTAGGAATCCCTTTACCCATGTGGATTTTAGTCCCAGATTGGGGGTGACTCAATGCTGAGAGTGATGAGAAATGTTGTCTAAGGCTGAGAGGTTTGTGGAAGGTGTGCACACAGTTGGTGGTATTCTATAAAAAGATAAGTATCAATTATGTGTTCATTTGCATGCTATGTATTTGTACATGTATTATATTTATGAGTTTTTCCTGTATATGTTGTATGTATAGGATTACTATTATTTCCACATTTATCTATGTGTTAGAAGAATGTAATTGCCTGTTAAGTTTTATTTGTATGATGTTTCGAATGTGTCTCTGAGTGGTATAGCCCAGTGGCCTAAGGCTGGGGTGTACTACCAAATTGTATCATAACTTAGAAAGAATGTTTCTATGAGGCAGCATGGCCCGACTTGGGTGGTTGAGTATGTTAAAATGTGTTATTAGAGCTCCAGTTTTCAACACTAAGCCTGGATGGGTTGTGTAAGTGAAAATTGAAGAAAAATTTTCAAAGGGAATTGTTGTCAAAATGGAAAAAAAATCAGAGTTTCAGAACGTTCATGAGTGCCAAGAGGGCGCTAGAGTACCTTAACTATGTCTAAAATCTCATAAGGTGTAGCGGTTTGAGAAATCCAACAGAGGAAAGAAACCACAGTAACCATGGTTTTGGAGCCACAAAGTTTAAATTTGAGTCGTTGGATCTGTTCGGGAGAAGAAAGTTCCCTCAAATTCGTCGGATCAAGAGAAGTAGCGTGGTTGTTAAAACTTCAATTCCTTCAGACTTCGTTGCTTTGGAACATTTTAAGTCTTTGATGAAAAGGGAGGTAAAATCCCTGAAGCTCTGAAGTTTTGGAGTGGATCTACATTGTAGATCCTTGGAAGAAGTGATTTTCCATTGGATTTGGCCAAGGATAGATCTGAGCCATTAGATCAAGCAAAAATAAGGAGGTGAGGCGTTGCGGTGAATATGAAATCCAAACTGTTAGATCTGTGTGTGAGAGAATGTGAGCCGTAGATCCCAGACAGTTTGGAGGTTCAACACTCTAGGAGAAGCAAGTCCTTAAGCTGCTAGAAGGGAAATCTCTGAAAGTCTCGAACTCTAGAGATAATATTTACTGTTTGTGTTGAGGACACATGTTTGAAGATTAGGAAGTATTCAGGATTTTGGCATCCAGGGGAATTTGAGGTGAAGTGTGGAGAAGTTGCCCAGAGCCCCGAAGTTCCAAAGCTCTGAATTCTTGGAGTGGTACAACACCGTAGATAGTTCCGGAGAAGGCAGACCATTGGATTCCCTAAGTGGTTCGATGTTTCGATGTTTGGGGAAATCCATTTGAGATTATGTATAGTAGATTTTTCTCCAAAGTCCTGAAGTCTAGAACCAATCAAAACCGTCCATTCTCAGAGATACGTATCCGCAAATCAGTTGGTTCGAGATTTCGACGTTTGTAAATTCGAGGGCTATATGGTGATCAACACCAAAAAAAATTCGAATTCCGAAGCCCCAAAGCACCAGAGTCCCAAAAATCTGGAGTAGCACAATATAGAGAGATACTCTCTTCAGAGTTCGGAAGAAATGTGGAATTGAGTTGAAGAAATCTCTGAAGTCCCAGAGCACTGAAGCTCCGGGAAGCAATTGTTCGGCAGTTCGACATTTGGGAGTTAACAGGTTTGAGGATGCAAAAAATTATGAAGCCCGAAGTGCCGAAGTTCTAAAGCACCAATGTGGCATGGCATGATGACATCACCTAGAGTGATGTGGACTTATTCTAAGCCTACCACATGTCACCTTATTTTGTACCTTAGACAGGCCTTATGTACCAATTGTGACCTGACACGTGTCGCTTGTTAGTGGGGCCACATGTCACCACCATAATGATGATATAAGAATTACGTTAACCTTGGAAGGTTCAAAATTTCATAAATTTGGTGTTCGGAGCAAATGTTGGAAAGAGTTGTGAAATTATCTGAATCCCGAAGTGTCGAAGCTCTGGAGAACTTCACCGGTTCAACGTTCGGCGTTTGAAATTTGGGGAAAATGAAGTGTGATGGAGGAGAAAACACCGAAGCCTGAAATTCCAGAGCCTTGAAGTACTGAAGCTCTGGATAAGAACGCATCAACTAAGAGCTTGGTCATAGCCTTGGTTCTATGCGACTTCAGTCGAAATAAAAGGGGGCTAGTGACCAAATTGATGTTTTCAAAGACATAAGGGGGCTAGAAGAAGGAATACGTGGGGTTCTGAGTTGTACATACCTATGCCTAAAGAGGAAAAGAAGGCCTATGTACTTTATGAGAGGACCCAACATGAGTCCAAGAACCAATTCGGCTCTAAAGAAGAAGAACAACTGCACATAGATTACCTTCTAGGCAAGACACGTTTCAAATATTCATAACTTCCTGCTCAAAACACAAAATTCAGCAAGGGAGAAGTCATTGGAAACATATTGGATAGTAGAACATAACCGTTCACCCTGAATATGGAGCTGAACATTCAATTTTTCAGAAATTAGAAGAAATAATTATGATGTATTATTGAACCAAAATGGTTCATAATTTCATTAAATTGTTGAGACAATTAGCCTGACAAAGTTCTGTTGGATGCACATTTTGCAGAATTGAAAACAATTAGATCAGATAAAAATCAACACATAGTGCATAGATATGGATGATACATAGGGGGCTTACATCCAGGAAGACGAGATCATAGGAATGGATGTTCATTTGGGTATGGAAGGAACAAACTTCGATGGACATGGAGAAGGAAAGGATGATAACATGAATATGGTAGAGACCATTAGAAATTTGCAGAAAGATGTCCAAAGTCGCAAGGATGATAATGAAAGGCTTATGAAATACAAAGAGCAGTAGGAAGAATTCAACATGAATTTAATGCAAAGCCTAGACATAATTGAAAATAAATTGGATAAGGAGAACGGCTCAAGAAAATCAAGAAGCCATAGGTCTCCCGAGGAGAAAGAAAAATCAAGGAGTGTTAGAAGACATCACCATCACTCCAAAAGGTATTCCAATAGGAGAGAACACAATATCTCAATTCCATCTCCTGTCAGGAAGCATCAGAAGAGGTCTGGGGTGGATGAACTTTAAGGATAAATGAACAAAATCAAACCTCCTACTTTTGATGGCGAGTGCAAGAAGGATGAAGATGTTGAGACATGGATGCTAGGCATGAGAAAATATTTTCAATTGCATAATTATTCTTCTCATCCAGAAGGAAGAATTTCTATCTACCAGCTCAAAGGAAAGGAATCCATGTGGTGGAATCAACTTGAGCAGGTGTAACACATCAAAGAGAAAAACGTTTCTTGGAAGGAATTCAAGAAGTATTTTGAAAAGAAATACTTGACTAAGAGATACTATGACAATAAAATGAAGAAGTTCTTTGAAATCAAGCTAGGGAGTATGGCCATTGATGAGTATGAAAGAAGGTTTTTGGAACTATTGTATTGAAGTATGTCTCCTTCATAAAGTATGACATCGTTAAGATTCATAGGTATCTGAGTGGGTTTCCATCTTTCATCATGTACAAGATTCAATATGATGATCCCAAGACATTGGAAGAGACCATAATGCAAGCTAAATGCCTATATGATTAGCAGAAAGGAAAGCCCACTTTCCAAAAAGCTTGGGAATACAAGAAGAAGTTCAAGATGGAGCAGAGGAAGAAGGGGAATAAACCACCTTTGTTCAGAAATAGTCCCCAGGGACAACTAACTTATAGAGAGCATAGAGTGATTGAGACAGGTGGGAAAAGGCCAAGGTAGCCACCCATTCAATGTTGGGGTTGTAAAGGAGATCATTTGTTTAGAGATTGTCCTCACAAAAGTGACAATGTGAGATCTGTTCACAATGTACAACAAGATGAAACAATGGAGGACATGGGCATAAATGTACCAAGGATCTATGCATCCCTGGACAACAAGCGAGAAAAATTTCAATCACACATGATTGAAGTGGAAGGTATGATCAACAACCAAACCATTGCAATTTTAATTGATTCAGGAGATATTCATAGTTATATAGATCCTAAGGTCGTGGAAATATTTCATTTTCCAAGAAGAAAGCATGGGAAATATTGGTTGGTATAGCTAGCTATTGGAGCCAAGAGAAAAGTTAATGAGTTGGTAAAGTCATGTCCAATGGACATGAATGGGAGGAACACCAAGGCAGATTTGAACATCTTACCTTTAGGTTCATATGACTGTCTGATTGGGATGGATTGGTTGGAACAACACCATGTTTTCTTAGACTGTCATAACAAGGCATTTACTTTCCTGGTCGAGGAAGGGAACCTAAGGATAGTCCAAGGAATTCCCCGGGTAGTAGCTGTCAGAAAAATCTAAAAGATCCAGTTGAATAAATGCTATAGAAACGGATGAAAAATACATGCAGCTCATATGGAAGAAACACCTAAGGATAAGTTGTCAAATATTGAAGATTATGTAGTCCTAAAGGAGTATGAGGACGTGTTTAAAGAAATACCAGGATTACCTCCTAAAAGAGATATTGATTTCTCTATAAATTTGATTCTTGGAACAAATCCAGTATCCAAGACTCCTTATAGGATGAGTACACCAGCACTGAAGGAGTTTCAAATGCAACTTAAAGAGCTGAAAAATGGGTACATACACCCAAGTGTGTCACCTTGGGGTGCCCTAGTTTTATTTGTAAAGAAGAAGGATGGGACATTGAGACTATGTATTGACTTTAGAAAATTGAAAAAAGTACCTGTAAATAACACATATCCTTTGTCGAGGATCGATGATCTCTTTGATCAGTTGAAGGATGCAAGAGTGTTCTCAAATATTGATCTCAGGTCTAGTTATCATCAAATAAGAATCAAAGACGAAGACATCAACAAGACTTCCTTCAGGACAAGGTATGGTCATTATGAGTTCACAGTGGTGCCATTTGGGTTATCAAATGCACCAACTATTTTCATGTGTTTAATGAATGGTGTTTTCCAAGAATACCTAGACAAGTTTGTCATTGTCTTTTTGGATGACATTCTTATATATTACAAGTCAGAAGAAGAACATAAACAACACTTGAATATGGTATTAAAAGTGTTAAGAGAGCATCAATTGTATGCCAAATTGATCAAGAGCTCATTTTATCATAACCATATTCATTATTTGGGGCATATCATATTTGAAGAAGGGATAACAATGGACCCTCAAAATAATGAGGCCATTAAAGGGTGGTCAACACCTAAGAATGTGACAGAAGTCAGATCATTCATGGGTCTCGCTGGCTACTACAAAATATTTATTGTGGGATTCTCAAATATTT
Source organism: Picea mariana (assembly GCA_032191745.1). Lineage (NCBI taxonomy): Eukaryota > Viridiplantae > Streptophyta > Pinopsida > Pinales > Pinaceae > Picea > Picea mariana. Next base: position 15,544 of record JASDQU010031249.1, on the reverse strand, counting down.
CTCACTCGATTACTTCCTTGCAAAAGAAGGGAGTGAAGTTTTAGTGGAGAACAGAGTGTGAAAAGAGCTTCCAACATTTGAAGCAGTTGTTAACCAGTTCTCCAATTCTAAGGATTATAGATCCAAACAAATATTTCATGGTATGCACAAATGCATGCAAATAAGGACTTGGTGGAGTCCTTAGTCAAAAGGGGCATGCCATATGTTCTGAATCAAGAAATTTGAAGGAGCATGAAAGGAATTATGCCACTCATGATTTGGAGTTGGCATCCATCGTGCATGCCTTGAAGAAGTGGAGACACTACCTCATGGGAAAAAGGTTTGAGCTAAGGGCATGCCATAATGGTCTGAAATATTTATTTGATCAACCAACTTTAAATACCAGGCAGAGCAGATGGTTGGAATTTCTCAGTGAGTATGAATTTGATATAAATCATATCAAAGGGAAAGAGAACAAGGTGGCTGATGAAATCAACATGAGAGTGCATGATTTGAATGCTACAACCATCAACATGCATCAATATGATTTGAAGAACAGAGTCTTGGAAGCTGCAAAATCAGATTTTCTATACGAGGAATTAGCAACAAAATTACAACAAGGTAATTTGTAGCAGAAGGTTGAAGATTACAAGTTGGGGATTGATGAAATTCTCATGTACAGGAACAATATTTATGTACCCAATTCCCAAGAATTAAGAAGTATAATTTTGAAATCAATGCATAATGTACCCTATGCTGGACACCCAGGATATTAGAAAACAATTGTAGCAGTCAAGAACCAATATTATTGGCCAGACATGAAGAAAGAAATTGCTGAGTGCATTGCCAAATGTTTGGAGTGTCAAAAGGTCAAGGTTGAGCATAGACACCCAAATGGGTTGTTGTAGCCATTACCTATCCCTAAGTGGAAGTGGGAAGTGGTGACCATGGAATTCATCACCAAACTACCCTGAACAAGCAAGCATCATGATTCAATCATGGTAGTGGTGAAAAATCTTACAAAAAGCTACCCATTTCATTCCAGTGAAGCTTACTCACAAGGCAACCAATGTTGTTGATATTTATATGAGGGAAGTATCTCGATTGAATGGTATTATGAAGACAATTGTGTCTGACAAAGAACCAAAGTTTACCTCAAATTTCTAGAAATGATTGTTTAAAGGATTCAGAACCAATTTGAATTTTAGCACAACTTATCATCCATAATCTGATGGGAAAACAAAGAGGGTGAACCAAGTGATTGAGGATATGTTGAGAATGTATGTGATGGACAAACCATTAAAATGGGAAGATTATATACATTTGGTAGAGTTTTATTACAACAATGGGTATCGAGAATCTCTGAAGATGAGCCCATTTGAAGCACTTTATGGCAGAAAGTGCAACACACTTGGAAGCTGGGACAACCCAACAGACAGAGCAATAGTTGGGCCAGAATTGCTCAGGGAAATGGAAGAGCAGATGTCAAAAATAAGGAATAATTTAAAGAATTCTCAAGACATGAAAGCAAGTTATGCTGATAAGGGAATAATTCACAGGGAATTATGCGTGGGTGATCATGTATTCTTGAAAGTGAGGGCCAACAAAAGTTCCCTGAAGTTGGGAAACTGTTCAAAGTTGGCAACTCGTTATTTTGGGTCATTTGAAATCCTATAGAGGATTGGGAATGTAGATTATATTCTTGCTTTACCTGCATCTATGAATATTCATAAAGTATTCCATGTATCATTTCTCAAAAAGTATATACCTGATGCTAATCATGTTATTGATTGGAATGTGATTTAGGTGGAGCAATAAGGCACTTTTCAAGTACATACAGTGTGCATATTGGACCGAAATATCAAATAGCTCCAGAATTGAGCCATAGAACTTTTAAAGGTCCAATGGGCCTGGTATGGTCCTAAGGATGCAACTTGGGAGTATGAAGATGGCATGAGGGAAAAATACCCACATCTTTTTCAAGATTTTTGAAAATCTTGATGTAGTATGTAAATAAGATACATTGAGGACAATGCATAAATAAGGGGAGGGGATTTTACTACCCCAAGGTCTAACCCTTGATGAATTGTAAACATGTTTTGTAGGCTGGTAAGCCAAGTGATTATAAGATAGGAGGCTTACATGATGATTAGGTCGAAGATCCTAGATGCTAAAGGATAGTGAGCCTATTTTTGTATAAGTAAACACTCATATCATTAATATAATACATCACTGTGTGTAGAATGACCACGATAAAAGAGAATGGGGGACTAAGCTCCACTAGGTAGGGAAAGGGAGGGCTAAGAGACTAGGGAAAAAGGGATAAGCTTGATGGCTTAACCCCAAGATAATATATTATTATATTTTCCTAAAGACTAAGGTGAGGATAATTGTTTTATCCTAAGTCTCATGGAAGAGGGAATGAATCCCAAGTGGAGATAAACGATCTCTAGGAGAGCCATCCCCTCCATCGTTGACCTCTGCAACATTCATGAACCTATGGAACCTGCAACATTTTTTAGCTATCCCGTACTTTTCTATGAAGCACAACACACCGATACATTTTCTGGGCCCTTACCATGCCTTAACAATTTGTTATTTCTTCCATCATCTATTCTATACATAAGATTTGTTGTTTCCATTAACCTTACTTGATTAACTTAGGAGTTGGATTGAAGAACCGGGTTTTCAGGCCTGTGGGTTTGAAGAAGTGGGTTGACAGGCCCGTGGAGTGAAGAAGCAGGTTGGTAGGCCTATAAGAAACTCTCTCCATGTGAGAGAGGTTGTTGGGGAAGTTATTTTCCCAGAGGGAGCTCAACAAAAGCTATAGTTCTCTGAGAATTCTTGTTCGACCTATTGTTGAAGCCCTGGAAGGGAAGTGGGGCAGTCGAAGGATTGTTGAGAAGAGAAGGGTCACACTTCCTAGGGTGGGACATGCATGTGGGGAATGCGAAGCTGTAGGTTTTTAGTTTGAGTTGGCTCTTGGGATGAAATCATTCTTGTTGACTGTGTGACTTCGAGTTGACTCAGCCTATCTTAGGAATCCCTTTACCCAGGTGGAGGTTTGTCCTAGATCAGGGGTGACCCACTGTTGAGAGTGATGAGCAACACGATATAAGGTTGGGAGGTTCATGGAAAGTCTGCACACAGTTGGTGGTCTTCTATAAAAATATAAGTATCAATTATGTGTTCATTTGCATGTTGTGTATTTGTACATGTCTTATATTTATGAGTTTTTCCTGTATATGCTGTATGTATAGGCTTACTATTATTTCCACATTTATCTATGTATTGGAATAATGTAATTGTCTGTTAAGTTTTATTTGTGTGTTGTTCCGCATGTGTCTTTCAATGGTATATCCCAGTGGCCTAAGGTTGGGGTCTACTACCAAATCTGTATCCAAACTTAGCAAGAATTTTTCTATGAGGTAGTATGGCTCGACTTGGGTGTTCGGGTATGTTACATATATCTATCTATACTTAGTGAAATATTCACAAACATCATGCAACTTGTATCTTCTGCAATGGTCACTTTTTTCACATTAATGAGTTCTGATTTCCAAGGTAAAGGGAGGCAATTTAGGAATAATGTGAATTAATTATCTCGCTTTCCCATAAGTCTCTTACTTTTCAAAATAACTTCCATTTATGGTTTCCCATATTTCGAGAGGAATGCGTACATATGGAAAGCATGTTTACTAAATATAATTCATGCACTTAGCCTTTAAAACATGCTTGGTCTGTGTAATTCACAAGTGATCCTATCAAGTATATCAAAGTGGATTGAAAGAATAAGGAATATGGAAACTAGAAGAAGGAATGAGTGTTTTTGCAGAGATACTACCAACTATATCACCCGCCAAGAAAAATATTTCCATTGGTCTGTGGCGTATTAGTAGTATCAGAGCTTAACTATTGAATAGAAGAAAAATAAAATAATATGGAATATAGGCTTGGAAAATGTTGGTTTTGTGGTGTGCTCATCGGTTCGACCCGAAAAGAAGAAAATTTCAAGTATTTGTTAGGTGGAAGAACCCTATTCTATTAACTCCAAATATTTTCAAAAGAATGCTCTGAGTTCCTTCTTATAATAAAAGTCTTAAGCTTCTAGAAGCTAACATTTTGATGGATTCTCATGGTGGTGGAGCTAATTTGTTAAAGGATTTTATGGTTCCATCCTTAGAAATGTCGTTCGACCTCTTAACCATTGACATATATCTGTTGGTTGAGCCATACCACATGTTTTCATGGTTGTTCACATGCTTAATGGGAAGAGAGTCCACTTCTCACATTCTCACGTCAAAATTGTATATATTGTATTTTTCTTTTCGAAAAAAGTCATTTTTGACTGGGTTGAGGTCATCTCAAATGAGATTTCCTTTCAACTATCCAACTATTTTAAAACCCATATATTTTTTATGGCTGCGTATCTGGTCCTGCCAGTCACCTACTGTAATTTCTTTGAGGGGTTTCCTCTAAGGGAAAATTTAGATGTTGATAATGAGCTAGTTCAATTCTGGTACCCTATTCTTTGGAAACACAAGGAAACTTTTTGTTTTTGCCTTATTCAAGATAAATTCCTTAACAAATTTAGACATATTTTGATTGGAGTTGAACCCAAAAGGATAACTAAAGAAAGGGAAAAGTTTCTCAAAGGAAATGGAGTTTGTTTTTCTGAACATAACCATACTTACATTACACTATATGGTTGTGAAGAAACCCCTCTTCTTCTTCTCGTATTTGTTTGTGACATGTATCTGGTTGCAAATTTTTGTAGATATTACAAAGCATAGTCCATCCTATTTGACAGAAAAAGAAAGAAACAATATATTTCATTACCCTTTCATTTTGTTGATATGATAATGAAGAATTCCACCCATTTGATGGAAAAAACTGAAATTGTTAATCCATTCAATTTAAAGGAAGGAGAACTTGTGAGAGGTTTCAACCTTGAAGGATTGTTCTCTGAACACTTGGTATCAATAGAGAAGCTACACTCTAAGTTGAAATAAATCGAAGATCAAGTATTCATGAGAAGTGTTAAATAAGACATCAACTTCACACCAATGAAGGATTATATTTATGAGTGGTTCAATAATTTATCGATGGATATAGTTAACCCAAAAAAAACTACCAAAAAAATGATTATTTCAAGAAAGATCACCACATAGATATAAAAGACGAATACCCCTCCAATAAAGGCATCACCATCGATCATCATAGATCATTATCAAGAGAGAGATACATCCATCCATATGTCATTCCTCTGCAATTTTGTGATTTTTTTTTCCCTTTTGAAGCATTTTCATTCCTTTGTCCCAATCTTTGGTAATCTAGTTTTATTAAGTGTGTTGCACATTTGTAGAACTAATCCTTGATTGCATTTCTCTTTTTCTTCCAGGCTTCTTCTACTAATTTACATGGTTTGCGGGAACCCCAATCCTAGTTCGTTTGGATGAACGCCTTTAATTTTATCATTATAGTATTAAGAACAATGTGTATTGCGATAGGAAAACACTATATTCAAACTTGAACATTCAAATTGTAATATTTTTTTACTCTCACGGAAAGCTATTTCTAGGAGTTCAAAACATTTGTGGTTTCAAATTTTTTATAAAGCATGAGATCTCATGTGTGTTTCTCCTATGCATATTATTAATTTCAATGAATGAAATCATTTAAAGTTATTTTATTACTAGGAGATCATATTTATTTTCTATCTATGAGTTTTGCTTTAAATCCCTTGTTCTCATTACCTGAATGAATGGATGTTGTTATTCTTTCATGTGAGGTTATACTCTTCTTTTTATAATTCATAATATTATTTAAACAATTATTTTACCACTTGGTCCACTCACAAGTGTTCATGTTGCTGGAAATAGTTTTTTCATTGATGTCAAAGATAGGGGGAGCCTATAGATGTCAAAGATGAATATTACAAGCCTACAGATGTC
>JASDQU010031247.1:9535-21300 GCA_032191745.1 Picea mariana | reverse complement strand
GTTGATGCGCCTTCATCTACTACCATCTAGAAGATGTTAGTATTACAATACAACACATGAATTTGGAAAGAAACGAAGTGCAAAATCCTAGGCTTTGCATTGTTCAAGTCAAAATTTATCAAATAATATTTTGTGGGATAGAAAGGTCCTATAGTCGAAAGAAATGCTCTTCTTTTCATGGGACAACTTTGTTGAACCTCTAATGCTGACATAGTGCATGTGGATTGGGAAAGATATTCCATAATGCAATAATTTTGAGCTTCCATAGAATTGGGATTGTGCATCGAACTTTTGATCACATCCTTGGGTAAGTGTGGCACTGCTTCAACCACATGTTTCTCTATGTGGACAAAATTTCTTTTTTTAGGAGAGGCAATTTATTTCCCTTTGGAACCAAAGTAAAGAGCCTTATAATTACTATCCTTGGTTTGGAGATCCACATCCCATTCACACATGTAAATGTTCATCGAGTTGACCCCTTACTAAAAGGATCCCCAGTTTCCCCCTTGCAGAGGTGCAAGATTATTTTGGAATAAAACAACCATATGTTGGGTGTGAAGGGGAAAATGGTTATTCAACACAATAGGTTTCTAGTGGGCATGTCATTGGGATTCCTCAATTTTGGGGTAGTAATCTATCAAATGGTCTTCCTTACAAAGTTTTCAAGGGAATTTGAACTAATTCTTATCTTTTTTATCCTTGCTAGCCTTATTGTCAGTATACATTTTGTTTCCTTTACCTCCCTTCCTATTTTTATTCTTTTTCTTTCCTATAGGTTGCTAGTTTCCCTTAGGGTTAGATGTAAGCATGGTGTGGACATTGAAGGATTTAATTGGGGTAGAGGTAGAGGTAGTGGATTGTGGGACTACAAGAAGATGTAGATAAATTTGTATCATTTGGCTTGTCACAACATTCTCAATGGAACCAAACACACCATTGACATGTGGTCCCTTCTTGGGTTTCATTAGGTCAGTGTCTAACCTTGGTGCAATGGGAAAGATCTCGTATAAGTCCCTAGATTGGGAGTAAACCAGATCTAATTGTTGGGCCCTAAGAATGGCCTCTTCTTCTATTGTGACCCCTAATAGGACAACATACTTCAAAATATATGGTAGAAAGTATTTCAAAATCCTTTCAAACAATAATTCTCGAGTAATCCCATCTTTAATCATATGTTTTCGTCTTCAACACTCTTTAATGTGATCAGATATGAGAGTCACATTGTTAAGTTCCTGAATCCCCTACCTCTCTAGCTACCTTACACGCATTATCCTACCAGAAAGAAGAAAAAATACTAGTTCTCGAGCCGTTATTGCATCTGTAATTGGAAGTGGTTGAGGAATGTTAGAGCGAGAGTGTCAAAGGTTCGAAAAGAAGCTCACATGGGCTCAAGATACCACTTTTCCACTACCTCAGTCAAGGTACACTAAAAGAGTCTCATCCTAATGGAATAAACCATTAAGGAATTCAACAAACACCACATATGAAACATCATCACGTGGTTTCCCAGATCCTCACCAGCTTTTCGATAAATTTCCAAATATCCAAGGGAAGTTTGGTAGGGAGTGGGGGCCACTTTAGATCATGAAGCACTGGTTATTGAGCCTTATGGTACTCTATTTTTTTATTTGAAAAAAGACAATCCTAGGTGATACTATAATTTCTTCTAAAGTTGTCACGGTTTTCACAAATGTCAATTCTTTGCTACATAAAATTTGTGAAGTACACAATTGTTGCATTGAACGATTTTTTATCCTTCATTGGACTTCAAAGATGCAAAAGAAGATATCATCATGTCATTTTCAACATCAAACATGTCGTTTTGGAATTGCATACATTCACAAATTTCACATACAGTGTTGGTATGTTTTTTATTGACTCTAAATATGCCTCAATTGTTCTTTTTTGTTATGTGAATTTCTCGTTTATGTGACATGTGAATTACCCTTGCATTCATGTTTCTTATCTCATGTGCTATGATTTTGCAAATCACTTCTTTGGGATTTTTACTAAGTTGCTTTCTAGCATTGTGCTAACAACTCAAGTTCAATGCAATTGAATTGTGTTCTTTGTTCTCCTGTCATTCTTTCATTTTTCTTTTTCCTCATTTTTTTTTTCAATTTTATTCTCTCTAGTTATGCATCTTACTTGAGTGGGCAAGACAAAGTTAAAATTTTCTTCTAATGTTTTCATTCTTTGTACTAAGGCTAGTAGGTATGATAAATTTCTCTATCTTTGCAATAATAATATAGCTTTTTCCTTTCAGTAATCGGCTGCAATTAGTATCTTTGGAATTCATTTGAAGCAATGGTTGGAAATGTGGATGCAAGGAACTCAAGGGAAACTAAATGAGATAGATTAGTTTTGATGAAGCATGTGTTGAATAAAATTTTAGAATAATCGTTTGTGATTTAGTACTCCAAGCATATATGTTAATGGAAAGTAACTCTCATAACCATTGCATTGGAAAATAACATCATTTTATGTTACCTTATTCATACAACACTAACAAATTGATGACATAACCTTACTAGTTAGAAATATATTTCTCTTTTCTAGTGATATCATTAACCATGTATCAATTCAAGAACATAAGTGTTGTAATGTCATGTGCAAGAAAAGAATTATAAAAAGTTTATGAAAACAAAATTCTCAAAGAAGGAACATAAAAGCATGGTGTCAATTTGCAAATGGATTCAAATAATGAGTCATGGAAACCCCAAACATTAACATCAATCATTTAGAATTTTTTCTTTACAAGTGATTTCTCAATAGACAACATGTCCATTCTAGTAGTTGCAAGGGAAGCTCCACATTCACATGTGCTAGAAAGGCTAGATAAACATTTTATAGGTGTCATTTCTCTCTATGATATAAGTGGTTCAAATTCTCCACATGATGGATTTTGATCACGGAACAAAATCTTAAAGTCATATTTTAAGTGTTGAAGTAAAGGTATTGTGTCCCTTTTGTAAATGATTAAATAAAAACTAGAATAGAAAACTAGTTAGAAAACCACTTAACATAGAAAATATTGCCCCACAAGCCAAGATCAAAGTCCCCATGTAGATGAAAAGAAGAAAGAGACATCCTATGCAAGTATATCTCAGTGTCTTTGGCATTATGCAATCTTTTTAGAAAATCAACAGTTAATTATATTCCCATTGAAAAAAGAGTTATTGGGTCTTCACAATCCAAGAAATCTTGAATGTGATTTACTATTCTTTCTCTTATTTCAATTGACTTATAGTGGAAATGGAGCAAAACCACAAATGCTTAAAAAACAATTCACATATTTTGTACTAGAAATTTTGTAGTGAAAACAAATTGAACTTAGATAAGATGTGATAAGTTTATGTCACATATCACCCACATAAAGAGAAGACATTTGTTTTCTTCAAATAGCATGTTCCATTGAATTTTCCCTTGTCTTCATTTGCAATCGATGATTGAAGGAGGGAAAATACATAATGAAACAAAGGTGATAGACAAGGCATGCAAATGTGGAATATGTTTAAACTACATGCTTCTTATGGAAAACAAGCATGAATTGTTTCATTTTTCATGGAAAAGACAACTTGGAGATGAAAAGGTTATAGAGATTTGTACATGGGAAAATCCATTCACAACTTTGAAGATAAAACCATTTTGAATCATTCCTATGAATTAAAGGAAGAAAATAGTTGAATGTGTACAACTAGAAAAAATGGAAGATTGTAACAAGGCTAGTAACAAAAAAAATCTAACACTAAAAAAACAAAAATAAAAAATAAATGTTTCAAATTTTTTATTAAGAAGCAGAATCTAGTGATTGTCACACAAGAAAATAGGATACAAATATAGCAAAGGAGCAATGGACAAAATGGAAAAATAGGGAAAAAGGATTAAATTGAAAAGTACAGAAGCCATTTGCTATAATAGTATTCTTCACAAGATAATGCTCTATTTGATTGGATCGATTGACCAAACACTCTACAACCATCAAGAACCAAGAAAATATTGTATCTACAAATACGAGCCTTAGTTCAATGGAAAGAACAAGAATTTATACATGTATGGCTTACATATATGTTAGGAAGGATCCCAAAGAGCCACAGATAAATAATTCTAGGTAAGGACCTCATCTAGATGGGTAAGATTGTACAATGATTTTAGCGATTATAGATTGTGATCATGAATTAATTTTGAGAATGTCAATCTACACAGAGATTCAAAATTCCAATTTGATATATACGAACTGACATTTTAATAATTCTTTATCCATCAAATTCTAACAGGACGATTTATATCTTTATTGTCTTCCAAGTAGTGATTAAACTTGAAGGGTCGGTCCTAATTTAAGTGAGAAGGGTATATACTCATGCAACCCTTCCACAATGAAAAGTTTAAAAAAAAAATTGCATTTCAATTGACAACAATAAATTAAGATCACGTGTCATAAGTTTACCTATATCTTTTTATTTGCTTACTCTATATAAAGCATAGACGATATGTGTATGGAACGACCAACCATTTTTTTTTCTAAGAAAGATAATTTTTCCTACTCAAATTCTTAGTGACAAAATATATATTTTTTGAGGATGTATAATCACTTTGTAAAAAACCCTTCAGAAGTAGTGTGAAATACCTTTAGGTATCTACTTCTTTAATTTTATTATTTTGTTAGGATGTCAAAACCCATGACTTTACAAAGAGCCTCTAAAAATCAACTTGATGGCCCTTCACTTGGTGGCATCATGCCCTATGACTGAAAATTCGAAAAAAAAAATCTATTAAATATAAATTGATTCAGGGCATGCATCGAGTCAATCATTCATTTCAAACCAAAAAAACATTGAAACACATGAACCTAGATAACAAAACATAAATGAAATGAGAACCTAAAAAACAAAACCAAAATGAAAAATACATAAATAGGGCCTTACCAATCATTGAAATAGATGAACATGAATGCAAAATACATTTAAAAAAATAAAAAATAAAAAAAAAAATAATTATTAAAACACATAGACCCTGATGGGTTGCATGATTATCTTATATTTTGGATAGAACATGCAATTAGTGACATGTGACCTTCTCTCCTAAGTAATCCAATCAATCAATTTTTCCTTTTTGATTCTATAGTTTTTCCTCTTTGGTTTGTTAGTCTAGCTTATTTATGTATTTGACATGTACAATTTATACCGCATAGTTAGGGATTCCCTTATTTTATGGTCCAGATTTTCAACCTCTTTTGAATCCCAAGGCAAAAAAATGACCTCACACCTTTTTCAAGAACTTTGTTCGAGAGGCAGTTCGAAACATTGCTCAAGGCATTGGTTGCAAATCCATTTGCAATACTTTCAGGGGCCATTGACTTCACCGGAATTACACAAATCCATCAGCAATACTTTCAGGGGCCATTGACTTCACCAGAATTACACATCGTGAGGTTGGCAAACAAAAATAAACAAACAAGTCCCAAATCACAAGGGCAAGACAAGATTAAAATTGCTTTTCCATAGGCTAAATCACTAGCAAAATTAGGATTTCTCCTCGCTCAAATTCAGTTAAGGCTAGGTAGATGGACTCTCGAGGTGAATGCATCTTCAATTCATTTAAGGCTAGGTAGAGGTAGATGGACTCTCGAGGTGAATGCATCTTCAAGTAGCAGACCATTATTATTCATTTATCTTGTGGTTGTTGTTTACCTGGTTTCCACACTAATTTCGAGAGAAATTCACAATCGAACAACAGGAAAACAACTTGATTTTACAACCATTAGTACTTAACAACTGTGAAGCAGTTCTGCTTTAGCCAAGCTGCAAGTTAGGGACCGCTCGTTCATTCTTTATAACTGTTATCTGACCTCCCAAATGCCTCTAAATTGTCATAACATCATCGATATTGGTTTAGCTTATATAACTCACTGCCATGAAGTCACCTTCTTCCATTCAAGCAGTAAGTGGGCATGGTTCTCTTCGCCTTGGATGGTCAAGATGGCAAGGCAGTGACTAGGGTCTGTTGTCCATTCTGGTTCGGTTCAAAATTGTATATAGACTGTTTGATCTATTTTTTCTCACTCCACATCATTTGGGCCAAAATCTAAAGGTTGCAACTATGAGATGAGCAACTAGATACCTTGATCAGACAAGTAGCGAAATTTCAACCATTAATAAACATTTAGGGTAAGAGACCATGGGAAAAACATCGTTTTCAAAAAATTATAAAGAATACAGAGAAGAGGCGGTGGGTCCACGAATAATTTATGTGTTTGATGACTTGTAAACCCATCCTTTTCAGTTCGGTCAGTTTTATAACATAGGTCACAAGTTCAAATCCATCCCACACTCTCCGACCCTGAAAAGTCTAGGTGCCTAAAATTGCACAGCGAGTAAATACATTCGGGTTTCAACTATGGTAGAGTTGATCGAACTCACAGGAAGCATGCGTCTTTTTGTAATATTCCAAGTCGGGCCCAGCTTAATACAAAACAAAGCAACCTCAAGCTCAAAAAACACTGAAATTACGGCTTGTAAAGAAATTAAAGAAACAGTAAAGGAATGAAGACAAGTTTAGGCACCTTAGTTTTTGTTTGCATTTTCTAGATTTTCGATCTCATGTCCAAATCTGCCATGTAGAAAAACCTACTCTTAGATTCTTGACTATGGAGCACAGTTTCCACCATCTCTCCAGTGCTTCAGACGATGAATTCTTGGCTTCTACTTCAAAATTTTCATTCAAATATTTATCCATTTCCGCTACTGCAAACTTGGTTGAGAACCAACAACAAATAAATAATGGACATATCTCAGACTAGGAATTAGGAATGTGAAGGAAGTGTACCTTTTTATGCCTGGTCATGGATGTTAAATATAATGTAACCTCAATAGGATGACTGTACACTGCCAACTATCCTGGCCAGCTGTACTTTCTATTCTTGTTTTGCTTGAGCCTATTTAGCTCAACTATTTCCCTTTGCATAGTACTTACTACTTTAGAACTTCTTCATGTACTCGTTTTGTACTCTTCTTCTTATATTTTAATATATTGTTTTATGTTTTATTCTCTCTCTCTCTGCATTTCTTTCTTCAAAATTTATCATGGTATCAAAGCTACAGTAGTAAGCCTCTTCACACAGGCTGGAGAGCAACACGATCCTCAAATAGTGCAGAGCTTACACGGATCTTGAGAGCATTCGACACTGGCTTTTCACAAGGCTTGGAGAGTTGTCCATCATACTCTCGAAGATCCTAGTAGGAAACTTCCATGAGGAAGTAGACCGTCATACACTCAAAAGATCATCGTAAGAAGCTCACGCGAGGTTGCAGAGCGTACTATGCTCGAAAGCTTCAAGGAGTAGAAACACGAGAAGGAAGCAAAGACTGAGAAGGAAGAAATAGTAAAGATTCTTTTTCAATTTTCAAAGAATCATCAGTGATTCACAAAGAAGAGATGCAGGAGGCAGGAACTCTTGGAGAATTCAAATCATTTGGTCAAATTCATGAAAGATAGTTGGAGAAAGAAGAAGTGTTTAAAGCATCTCGAAAATCGCTCAAATCTGTCAAAGATTGCAGCAGAGAACAAAGAACTCGTGAAATTCTTTCAAATCTTTGAAAGATTCATGAATTTTTCTTCCACAGAAGAAAATCATTGCAAAGGCAGTAAAGAATGCGTCTTAGTTTCAAAGAACAACCATCGCGGCCGTAATATTTGTCCTACGAATAGATTCGAGGCAGAAATCCAGTTCACAAGGGACGAGGAGAGCGCAGAAAAGGAGAAAGCATTTCAGTCATTAGAACTTGCGCAGAGGACCGACAGCTGTTGGATCCGCGAGAAAGTGCACAAGGTTTAGTCCTCTAGAGCGCCAAGGAGAAATTCGACTTGCAAAGTCACGAAATCATCTGGTCCATCCATCAAGAGACACGTGGCGAGATCTCGGCATTTTGCTGACTCACAAGGTGTAAAGGTCAGAAGACAACCATGAGAATTCGCGAATTGTGAAATCACGAGTTATTCTGGACCGTTGGATTGAGATAGATCATGAGCCGTCGATATGATCCAATCGAAAAATTGGGGATCGGGAGTTGGACGAGTGAAGGATTGTGAGCCACCCATCTCAGAGGATAGGTGGCAGGAGATCCAAGTGCCATCATTTTGGCATTTCGGAGTTCGGGATATCGGAGGTCTTGTTGACGAAAGGTCGAGACACTCCACAGTGAAAGTCACGAAATCTCGAAAAGATCACAGTCATCCATTTGTTCGAACACATGGCGGAGATCGAGGAAAATGTCGGCATCTAGGCTACCGGGGTTTCGACTTGACAGAGGATTTGGAGTTGCATGTCTCGAAATCATGAAACGGCGAGGACCATCTATCTTAAGGGGATGCGTGGCAACAATCTAGGCCTTCGGGGAAAGTCCCGAAAGGAAAGAGCCATTGGCATTTCGGAGATCGGGAAATCGAGAAGCCAGAGGTTCTCGACATCGGAAAGCAAGAAGTCCCGAAACCCAAAATCGCGAACTCAAGAGTCGCGAAATACCGATACGCAAATGTCCGAAATAATCTGAGTCGTTGATCCTTGAAGCCANGCCAATTCGGCATTTCGGTAAATCGGAGATCGGGGAATCGAGGAGTCAGCAGAGCTCGCTAACAGGGTTCATGAAGTTGCGAAACCCAAAATCCTGAAATCCCAAAAGGATCTGGACCGTCAAATCCCGATAAGATCTGGACCGTTAAATTGTCCAAAGGAAAATTTCGGCATTTTGTCATTTGAAGTCCTAAAAGCACGAACGAAGGATATCAGAACTCGACATATCGAGAATCCTGAATATAGAGGATTGGGCCACTTCACATCACGAAGTCCCAATTCACGAAATCCTGAAAAGGATTTTGAGAAGGGCCTTTCCAACATATTTCACATTTCGGCAATTTGAAAGACAAAGAACCGGAAAATCCCATAGCGCTTTAACATCAAGGCGCGTGGTCACATTGATCGGAAACTAAGGGCCAATTCAAGGTCGATAAGCTCTCATCGGAAATCGACGTTTCGACAATTGGAAGTTGGAGAGTTCAAAGGTCTCATCTAACGGAGTTCTGAAAACACTGCAAATTACATGCAGGAGATAGTTAAGTAAGAATTTTTTTTTCCTGTTTTGCTAAATTCCTTAAAATATGGCGACGTCTAGCAATTTAGGACCAACACAGGGTCCAATTCTTCTTGGAAAGAACTATGAGTTATGGTCTATTCGGATGAGATCCTTCTTGCAATCACAAGAGTGTTGGGATCCAGTGGATCATGGATATGTGGAGCCAAATCCAGTAGACTTGTCTGCCATGACTAAAGAGCAGAAAATTGCTCAAGCAAGGCAGAGAAATAGAGAAAATAAAGATAAATTTTGGATTCAAAATTCTGTGGATGACTCGATTTTCTCAAAAATCACAGGTGCTGGTACTTCAAAACAGGCCTGGGACATCCTTAAATCTTCCTACCAAGGAAATGACAGGGTCAAAACAATTAAACTACAGACCTTGAGAATTCAATTCGAGACTCTAAGGATGACAAAGTCTGAAAATGTGGATTAGTTCATGACCAGAGTCATGGGAATCGTGAACCAAATCAAACTGACTGGTGAAACCATCACTGATCAATGAATTGTTGAGAAAATCCTCAGAAGTTTACCAAAGAAATTTGAAATGGTTGTAACAGCAATCCTTGAATCCAAGGATCAGTCATGTTTTCCAACAGATGAATTAATTGGTTCTCTGGTGACACATGAGACCAGACTGCATCTCACAGATGAGTCAATCTCCAATGCTTTCAAAACTCAATTCTCCTTCAGCAAAGGAAGAAGCAGAGGTCACCAAGGAAGAGGGAGCAATCAAAGTAACCCTCACTCCAGTGGAGGTAATAGACAACAGTATCCGAATCAAAATTTCCAAGGTCAAAGACAACAACAACNAAATCAACATCAGAATTTCCATCCTCAAAGAGGCAGAGGGAGAAGATCAAATGAGAAATCAAGCATACAATGTTATTACTGCAAAAAGTATGGGCACTATGAATCTGAATGCAGGAAGAAGCAAGCAGATCAGCTCTCAGGAAGAGCACATGTGTCGAATCACACGGGAGAAAACTCAGGAGGTATGTTTCTTTCGTGCCACAAGACTGAACAACAACCTAAAGATATCTGGTTGTTGGACAGTGGATGCAGCAATCACATGACAGGTAACAAAGATTTACTTTCATGCATAGATTCTTCAATTTCATCTGATATTACACTTGGAAATGATTACTTAGTCAAAGTTCAAGGAAAATGAATTGTTCTTATTCTTACTAAACAGAATGTAAAGAAAGACATAAACAATGTCTATCATGTTCCAGATCTGAAACATAATTTTCTAAGTGTAGGACAACTCATTGAACATGGCTATAAGGTACTTTTTGAGGGAGCATCTTGCAAGATATATGACAAAATCCCAAGCAGAAAATTGATTTTTGAAATCCATATTACTCCGAATAGGATGTTTCCCCTTACCCTCAGAACTGCAAATCTAATTCAACCATATGCACAGATTGCATCTATCCTGAATGAAACAATGGTTTGGCATACAAGATTTGGACATCTACCATTTCAGAGTCTAAGTCTTCTTCAGAAGAACTCCATGGTCAAAGGTCTTCCTATCTTTAAAGAGCAAATTCCCCCATGTGAGTCTTGCATACTTGGAAAACATAAGAGGACCAGTTTTCCACAGTCTTCCAATCAAGCCAAACAACATCTTGAACTTGTTCACACTGACCTATGTGGACCAATGCAAACAAAGTCCATAGGTGGCAGTTTTTATTTTCTAACGTTTATTGATGATTTCAACAGAAAAATATGGATCTATTTTCTCAGACACAAGTCTGAAACTTTTGCAAAATTCAAAGAATTCAAGGCAGAAGATGAAAAAAAGAGTGGCAAATATATCAAAGCACTTAGGTCAGATGGAGGAGGAGAATACAACTCCAGAGAATTTGCAAATTTCTGCAAATCACAAGGCATTATCATGCAAACAACAGCCAGGTATACTCCACAACAGAATGGAGTGGCTGAAAGGAAAAATCAGACAATAATGAATATGGCAAGAACACTTCTTAAAAAGAAAAGTTTTTCAAATAGGTTTTGGGTTGAAGTAGTAGCATGCTCAGTTTATCTTTTGAATAGATCTCCAACCACCAAACTAAAGCTAAAAGTCCCCCAAGAAGCATGGAGTGGGACAAATATCAATGTTGTGCATCTAAGGACATTCGGATGCATAGCATACGCTCACATACCTTCCGAATTAAGGAAGAAACTTCATGACAGAAGTGAGAAATGTATTTTCACTGGATATAGTGAAACATCTAAAGCTTACAGGCTTTACAATCCAATCACCAAGAAACTAATTCTCAACAGAGATGTAAAATTTCTAGAAAATCAATTCTGGAATGATTCAGAAAATCAGCAAATGGACAGTCGAAATCCATTGCTACCAAGTTCTGAAAATGCAGAAAATTCAGGACAACAAGTACCTCAAACTATTCTTACAAGATTGCAGGTACAAAGACAACCTGAAAATTCTCAGGATAACTCAACTTCCAGCAGAGAATCATTCTCTGAACCACAAAATCAGAGAACTCGAAGTTTGAGAGAAATCCATCAGTTGTTGGATGACTTTGAACAACACAACCTTTTCGCTTTAATGTCATGTCAACCTACATCCTTTAAGGAAGCAGCTAAGGAGACACATTGGGTTCAAGCCAC